>JAFLJL010014846.1:0-14847 GCA_018398815.1 Conus ventricosus | reverse complement strand
CCCAGACCGGCGTTGGTAGGGCAGTGCAGACACGTGCGCAGAGAGCCAGGGAGCGCAAGAACCAGTACCACTGCCCGTCGAGGAGTGCATTCTGAACACCTCTACCCAGCAGTTAATTCAGATGCAGGACCAGGATGAAACCTGAGGAAGGCTCGAGTGCGTGTGAAGCAGGGACGCACTTCCACACCAAGTTTGGACGAGTCGAGTACGCTCGGCAATCTGGTGTACTGGTCAGGCGGTTTGAGGGTCCCAAGGATGTAGCGAGTCAAATCTGCGTCCCAGCTGAACTACGGGCCCACGGTGATGAAGCTAGCCCACGACGTACCCATGTCTGGACACTTAGGTACCACCCGAACCAAGGAGCGAGTTGGTCGCCATTTTTATTGGCCAGCATGCATGCTGACATTCGTCGGTACTGCCAGTCATGTGTCCAGTGTCAGCGTACTGTTAAGGGAAGAGTCTCAAGAGTTTCCCTTGTAAGGAAGCCACTGATGCGCAGGCCCATGCAGATACTGAGGGATCTCTGGTTGCAACCAAAGGCAAGAGTTCCGCACAGCGGCAGAGGACGTCGTTAACTTAAGGAACAAGGTAGCTGAGACGTGTGAGTTGACAAAGAAGAGCTTGGCAACAGCAGGTTGCAGGTACAAGCGACATTTTTCATTTGAGGACGAAACCCAGGAAGGTAGCTGTGGGGTCTAGAGTACTAGTGGGAGGATCACAAGGTGGGCACTGCAGCTGCAGCCATTCCAGTTTACGGTGCAGGCAGTGTCTGGAGAGGACAATGTGGCGGCAGACTTCTTGAGTCGCTTGCCGTAGAGAGAGAGAGAGAGAGAGAGAGAGAGAGAGAGAAGAGAGAGAGAGAGAGGAGAGAGAGAAGAGAAAGAGAGAACCTGTAAGTTCCATTTACCTGTGTCAAGGGTTGACATTGTCGAAGATATGCATGTGTCAGTGTCATTGGAAGAGAATGACGTAGCAAAGTGTTTACTGGGGGTGTGGTATTTGTAGCACGTGTTGCATAGCGGTCGTGCATGGTCAGAACACCCTCAGTTACGAAATTTATATGTAGAGCGTAGTGTAACAGCTGCCTGTAAGTGTCTGCGTTAAGGTCGTGTGAGGCAGAGTTAGACCAGGTTGATTAATGTATTCTGCGGTTAATGATGTATTTAAAAGTGATGTTGGAATGATGATGTTGGGGTGCATCAAAAGTAACAACAGGTCAGAGTGAGTGATGGGGAATTGGATTGTTAATAGGTAGGGTGTGAGTAAACGCCGATCGAGTGAGAAGTTTTTGTTGGTTTTAACCTGTAGTTAAAACTTAGGCAGGGGGGTGTGTCACCGATCGGCGGTAGTAAATCAGCCGTCCATGTGTTTGGAGTAATGGTAGTTCAGAAATAGAGAGCGTGTGCGTGTGCATATGTGTATATTGTGTGTGCGAGCGTGCGTGTGTAAGATTGGGGTTTGGTTAAGGTGGAAGGTTAGGCTAGGTAGGGGCTGGGGAAATAAGACATACAATATTCTTGAATTCCAATCTTCACTTGTTGAGGGGATGGAAGCGGGAGGTTGGTTTCGTTTCCGATTGTTACCCTTTTGCTACTTTGGTTCTACACCAGAGAAGGCGGGGCAGGATATCGGCTGTTGTTGGTGTTGTCAAGTCTGTGAGTTGTTGTGGTAAATTGTCCGTGTTGTTGCACGAGCAACAACTAGTCCGTTGGTCGGGCGTGTCAGCTCTGCGGAGGGATACGCTGTTCTGACCAATCGCTGTTTTGTGTTGTGAGTGGAGTTCGCTTGATTCCGACCAGGGCGGAATGCGTTGGGGTAGCTTCACTTCGGTCCCTGGTGTTCGTCGGAGTGGACGTACTCCTTGTAGGTGCGGCGGCAGCGCCGTTAGTTTTTAGTCTATTGATATTGCTCTGAAGGTTATTTACTAGAGTGGTAGGATTAGCACTATTTGATTGCAGTGAAGTTCGTCAGCAAACATTTCACAACCGCATTTCGTGCGTAAAGGCAAGTCTTTTATGTAGATAGAAAATAAGAGAGGTCCTAAAACAGATCCTTGAGGAATACCAAATTTCAAAGAAAGTAACTCGGACCTGTTGGAACTAACTTCAACAAGTTGTTAGCGATCAGTAAGAAAAGATCTGATAAAATATATAGCCATACTTGATAGTTTGTAATATGTAAGCTTTTTTATAAGATGAGAATGTTGATGACGTCCAAAACTTTAGCAAAATCAACAAAAAGATTTCCAGTAAAATTCATTGTTTATATTAGATACACATTTATCTACAAGCTGTATAAGAGACGAATGGCAAGAATAATTTTTGTCGAAAACCTGATTGACTGTCATGAATCAGATCTTAAAATTTCGGATGAGAATAAAGATGTATTTGAACATGTCATTCAAGTGGTTTTGACAAGAGGGAAAGAATTGAAATGGGTCTGTAGTTCGAGGGATTGGCAAGATCTCCATTCTTGAGTTAAGGTATCACTTTGGCCTGTTTAAATTTTATGGAGAAATATTCTTTTTCAAAGCACAGATTATAAGCATAGGTGAGTGTATCAGCAATAACTGTTGAAGAGATTCTCAATACCCTACCATCGATTCCGTTTAGTCTCTGGTTCCTGACTGATTTTATGTCAGCAACCAAATGAAAACTTCAGTTATTGAAAAATACGGTATGGCGAAAACTGAAGTGACATTTTTTAACGACAATATTGTTGGAACTCTTGTAAACCGTTATCATCAGTTTTGTCATTTGTTATAATGTCATTAGCATCATTTGCAAAATGAAAGTTCAGATCTTCTGGTGATATTTCTTTTATTGGATTTTGAGAAGAAGAGTTCAATTTATTATTGTTTGAAAGATTAAAATAGTTTTCCAAATCACTTTTGAATTCTGTGAAGAGGATACTAAAACTTGAATATATTTTTTCTTCGCTATTCGTTTCATAGAATTTACTTTATTTCTTTGTTTTTTGAATTGTTGTTTGTCTTTTGACCTGAGATAATGGTCTCTTTCATATCTTTCATCGCCAGTTTCTTTTGTCAACCAAGGTGGTTTGATTATATATTTAACTGTTTTCCTTACAAAAGGAGTATGTCTATTATACACTAAACTAAATGTATTAATCCAGAAGTTAACAGCATCATCGGGGTTTCTTACTTGGTAAATATAATGTAAACCTGCGTGAAGTAAATTATAAAGGAAAGCATTTCTATCAAAATGTTTAAAGCATCTATAAAAGATTTTCTTATGTCCCAACTTGGGAATTTTAACACCTTTCTTCCTTCATGTTAAACAAACCGATGAATGGTAACTGCATCCGGTTTGTTTGCTTTTGTATTAACATCAATATGATCAATTAGAGTTTCAGTATGTTCAGTAATACGTGTCGGTCGATCAATTATTTGTTCTTAACCATACATAGCATAAATACGACTCCCATTTTGTTCCAGGTTTTGTCAAATCTATGTTAAAATCACCCAAAAGAATGATCTCTTTAGACTCCAAAATTGCAGCATCCATCATTGAATTAAACTTGTCATTCCAGTCGGTGGTTTCAGCTGGGTTTCTGTATAGAAATCCTCACAAGATTGGTTTAGAATATCGAAGAGTAATTTCTATCCAAATATTTTTCTAAATGAGACAGTCTTTTGAAATTTACTGAGTTTGAACAGTTATAAAAGTAATCCGGTTGATTTAGGCGTAACTGGGTCACGTCGGTTTATATTATAGTTAGGCATGAACATATCGGAATCAGGAATGGAATCACATCTGTTAATCGAGATTCAGCAATACAAAACACATGAAAGTTATTGCCAATATTATATAGAATTGATGCAATATCATCGGTTGGATTTCTAGCACTGTTGATATTGAAAAATCCTATTTGAAGCCGCACCTGTGAGGGCCATGTGTCTAACGCAGAGGACATTGTGTTACAAAAACATCATTCATCATTCAGCTGTAATCTTATGCACAGTCCGCATAAGATTATAGTTGAAACAGACGTGAAAGTTCTCTTGACAGTATTCTTGAGAATTGTAGTTTGTTGTTTGATTTTGCGAACTGTTTACTACGCAGTCCTATGGGACATTTGTTATAGTTTGTGTTATGTTTCAAAATAGTTATTCAAAGTTGGCTTTCCCATACCTTTCTTCTTCTTTTTTCATTGTATTGTAAAGATGCTTTTTTTTTTGGTATATGATAGCAAGATAACCCACCCACCTACCTCCTCCTCATCCTCCTCCTCTCCAAATCCTTTCTCTTCGTCTATGTGGAAATACGTTAAATTGAAGACAACAACAACAACACAACAAAACAGCAACAACAAACAACAACAACAACAACAACAGCAAACAACAACAACAACAAACAACAACAACAACAAACAACAACAACACACACACACACACACACACACACACACACACACACACACACACACACACACACTGTCTTTTTCTCTCTCTTCCTCCGCCTGTCTTTTCCTTCCTGCCCCCCCCCCCCCCTCCCACTTCCTTTCCCCTCTTTGTGTCATTCTTTTTGTTCATTCTTTGAACCCCCCTCCCCCCTCTTCCTCACTTTTCCTTCTAAGGTTAGCCTGTCCTTCGTGTCATCCCTCCACAATCGTGTATGTCCTGACCATTCTTTGCTACACTATTTGTCACTTTTTTTTCTAAATTCATTTCTTTCTTTCGCCCATTCATTTAATTGTCCGTTCGTTCGTTGCTGATCCCCCCCCCCCCCCCCCCTCCATGTGTTTGTTCGGTCAGTCGGTCGCTCGTTCATTTGTTCAGTCGGTCGTCTTGCCGCTCGTTCATTTGTTCATTCGTTCAGTCGGTCAGTTGGTCGTCCGGTCATTCGTAAATTTGTTCGGTCGGTCGGTCGTGCAGTCATTCATTTGTTCAGTCGGTCGTTCATACATCATCATTCGTTCGGTCGGTCGTTCATACATCATCATTCGTTCGGTCTGTCGTTGAGACATCATTCATTCGTTCAGTCGGTCGTTCATACATCATTCATTCGTTCAGTCGTCGTTAGACATCATTCATTCGTTCAGTCGGTCGTTCATACATCATCATTCGTTCAGTCTGTCGTTGATCATTCATTCGTTCAGTCGGTCGTCATACATCATTCATGTTCAGTCGGTCGTTCAGTCGTTCACTAGTACATTTGTTCGGTCGATCGATCTTTCGGTCAGTCAGTCAGTCAGTCGGTCGGTCGTTCAGTCATTCGTTCGTTCAGTCATTCGTTCGTTCAGTCATTCGTTCAGTCGTCAGTCAGTCGTCGTTCAGTCATTCGTTCGTTCAGTCAGTCAGTCGGTCGGTCGTTCAGTCATCGGTCGTTCAGTCGGTCGGTCGTCAGTTCGTCAGTCGGTGTTCGGCATTCTTCGTTCAGTTCGGTCAGTCGTCTAGTCATTTTCGTGTCTTCGTCGGTCGTTCGTCGGTCCGGTCATCTTGTTCGGTCATCATCGTCAGTCGTCGTTTCATGTCGTTCTTCAGTCGTCGGCATTCATCGTTCGTCGTCGTCGGTCTTTTACGTCGTCTCAGTTCAGTCAGTCAGTCGTCGGTGCGGTCTTGTTGTCAGTGTGTTCAGTCGGTCGTTCGGTCTTCGTTCGTTCGTCTCAGTCAGTCGGTCGTTCGGTCTTTTCAGTTCAGTCAGTCAGTCGTCAGTCGGTCGTGTCATTCGTTCAGTCGGTCGTTCGATCATTCGTTCGTTCAGTCAGTCAGTCGGTCGTTCGGTCATTCGTTCGAACGGTCAGTCGGTCGTTCGGTCTTTTCGTTCAGTCAGTCAATCAGTCGGTCGTCTGTTGGTCATTCGTTCAGTCGTTCGTTCGGTCATTCGTTCATTCAGTTAGTCAGTCGATCGGTCTGTTGGTCATTCGTTCAGTCGGTCGTTCGGTCATTCGTTCATTCAGTCAGTCAGTCGGTTGTTCGGTCTTTTCGTTTATTCAGTCATCAGTCGGTCGGTCTGTTGGTAATTCGTTCAGTCGGTCTTTCATTCATTCAGTCAGTCTGTCGGTCGTTCTGTTGGTCATTCGTTCAGTCAGTCAGTCGGTCGGTCAGTTTTTTGGTTGTTCGTCGGTCGTTCGGTCTTTTCGTTCATTCAGTCAGTCAGTCGGTCGTTCTGTTGGTTATTCGTTCAGTCATTCGTTCGGTCATTCGTTCAGGTCAGTCAGTCGGTCGTTCGGTCGTTCGTTCATTCAGTCAGTCAGTCGATTTTTCGGTCATTCGTTCGTTCGGTTCGTTTTCATTCAGTCAGTCGTCGGTCGTTCGCGGTCTTTTCGTTTGTTCAGTCAGTCAGTCGGTCGTTCTGTTGGTCGTTCGTTCAGTCGGTCGTTCGGTCATTCATTCGTTCAGTCGGTCGTTCACTCATTCATTCGTTCAGTCGGCGGGCCTAAGGTAAGTCACAGATGTAGGGCGTGACATGGATGTGTGTGTGTGGGGGGGGGGGGGGGGGAGAGTAAAGGGGACGTGAATACCGGTCGTGACAAGGATGGGGAGGTGGGTGGGGAGAAGCGAATCGGTGTATGACATGTGGGTATATGTGGAACGCGGATGCAGGGTATATTAAGGCTACGGGGTCGCGGATGCAACGTACAACGTGGTGGCGGGTAAAAAGGACGTGAACACAGCGTATGACATGACGGAGTTACGGCGGTCGCGGTTGCAGAGCGATGAGGGGATGGAGTCAGGGGGGAGGTGACATGAGGGGGGGGGGGGGGTACAGGGAGTGCAGATTTCAGGGCTTGACGTGGGTGGGAGCGGAGGGGAGGGGGAGAGGGGATTAATATGCAAGGCATAACTTGGGTGGAAGTACAGGGGGTGTGAATGCAGGGTGTAACATGAGTGGGGTACATGGGGCGCAGATTTCAGAGCTTGACTCGGGAGGTGGTGGGGGGAGGGGCGGGGGCACAGAATTCAGGGCGCGAAACAATTGGGAATAGGGGGGGGGGGGGGTCGAGAAGATAAAGGAGTTGCGTATTTCAGGGCATCACATGGGTCTTGATACGGGAAGTGCCGATTTTAGAGCATGATACAGGTGGGGGTAGGGTAGGGTAGGGAAGAGTGCATGTAGCTGGACATACGGCTGCACAGATTTCAGGATCTGAACGGGTAAAGGAAAAAGGGGGGGGCGCGGATTTCAGGACGTGACTGATTGGGGGAGCAGGGAGTGAAGTTTTCAGGACGTACATGAGGTAGGGAACAGGGAGTGAAGATTTCAGGACGTGACATCAGTTGGGGGAACGGAGTGAAGATTCAGGACGTGACAATCAGTTGGGGGAACAGGGAGTGAAGATTTCAGGACCGTGACCTGATTTGGGGGGGAACAGGGAGTGAAGATTTCAGGACGTGACCTGAGTTGGGGGAACAGGGAGTGAAGATTTCAGGACGTGATTTTTGAGTTGGGGGGAACAGGGAGTGAAGATTTCAGACGTGACATCAGTTGGGGAACAGGGAGTGAAGATTTCAGGACGTGACATGAGTTGGAACGGGAGTGAAGATTTCAGGACGTGACATGAGTTGGGGGAATAGGGAGTGAAGATTTCAGGACGTGACATGAGTTGGGAGGAACAGGGAGTGAAGATTTCAGGACGTGACGTGAGTGGGGGGGACAGGGAGTGAAGATTTCGGACGTGACATCAGTTGAGGGAACAGGGAGTGAAGATTTCAGGAGTGACATCAGTTGGGGGGAACAGGGAGTGAAGATTTCAGGACGTGACATGATTTTGGGGAACAGGGAGTGAAGATTTCAGGACGTGACATGAGTTGGGGGAACAGGGAGTGAAGATTTCAGGACGTGACATCAGTTGGGGGAACAGGGAGTGAAGATTTCAGGACGTGACATGAGTTGGGAACGGGGATGAAGATTTCAGGACGTGACATGAGTTGGGGAACAGGGAGTGAAGTTTTCAGGACGTGACATCAGTTGGGGGAACGGGGAGTGAAGATTTCAGGACGTGACATGAGTTGGGAACAGGGAGTGAAGATTTCGGACGGACATGAGTTGGGGGAACAGGGAGTGAAGATTTCGGAAGTGCCCTGAGTTGGGGAACAGGGAGTGAAGATTTCAGGACGTGACCTGAGTTGGGGGAACAGGGAGTGAAGATTTCAGGACGTGACCTGGTTGGGGAACAGGGAGTGAAGACTTCAGAGTGGCATCAGTTGGGGGAACAGGGAGTGAAAATTTCAGGACGTGACATGAGTTGGGAACAGGGAGTGAAGATTTCAGGACGTGACATGAGTTGGGGGAACAGGGAGTGAAGATTTCAGGACGTGACCAAAGTTGGGGGAACAGGAGTGAAGATTTCAGGATGTGACGTGAGTTGGGGGAAACGGGGAGTGAAGATTTCAGGACGTGCTGAGTTGGGGAACGGGAGTGAAGATTTCAGGACGTGACATGAGTTTGGGAAAGGGAGTGAAGATTTCAGGACGTGAATGAGTTGGGGGAATAGGGAGTGAAGATTTCAGGACGTGACATGAGTTGGAGGAACAGGGAGTGAAGATTTTCAGGACGGGGACGTGAGTTGGGGGAACAGGGAGTGAAGATTTCAGGAGTGACATCATTTGAGGGAAAAGGGAGTGAAGATTTCGGGGCAGGACGGGGCGGGCGTACAGGAGGCGTCGATGTAGGGTGTGACGCGGGTGAACGCATTGGGGCAGTTTGTGGCATGGATACAGGGCGTGACCACGTGGTGTATTTGGGGCAGAAGGGTGATGATGCAGGGCGTGACAGGGGTGGCGTTATTGGGGCTGACGGGGTGCGGATGAAGGGCGTGGTTTGAAGTGAAAAAAATTTTTTGGCAGGGGCCAGCGTGGATGAAGGGCGTGATATGGGTAGACGTTATTGCGGCAAAGGGGGGGCAGATGAAGGGTCTTGCATGGAATCTTATTGAGGTAGAGGGGGGGCAGATGAAGGGCGTGATACGATGGGGGAAAGGGGGGCGCAGTTGATGGGTGAGAAGTGGGTTTCTAACTGAGGTGGAGGGAGCGAAGTTGATGGGTGTGAAGTGGGTGTCTGAGGTAGAGGATGAATTGAGGGTGTAAGTGGGTGTCTAACTGAGGTAGAGGGAGCGCGTAGATGGTGTGGAAGTGGGTGTCTAACTGAGGTGGAGGGAGTGAAGTAGATGGGTGTGAAGTGGGTGTCTAACTGAGGGGGAGGGAGCGACGTTTGATGGGTGTGAAGTGGGTGTCTAACTGAGGTTTGAGGGAGTGAAGTAGATGGGTGTGAAGTGGGTGTCTAACTGAGGTGGAGGGAGCGACGTTGATGGGTGTGAAGTGGGTGTCTAACTGAGGTAGAGGGAGTGAAGTAGAAGGGGGGTGAAGTGGGTGTCTAACTGAGGGGGAGGGAGCGCGACGTTGATGGGTGTGAAGTGGGTGTCTAACTGAGGTAGAGGAGCGCGACGTTGATGGGTTTTGAGTGGGTGTCTAATGAGGTAGAGGGAGCGAAGTTGATGGGTGTGAGGTGGGTGTCTAAATGAGGTGGATGGAGTGAAGTTGATGGGTGTGAGGTGGGTGTCTAACTGAGGTGGAGGGAGTGAAGTTGATGGGTGTGAAGTGGGTGTCTAACTGAGGTGGAGGGAGCGAAGTTTTATGGGTGTGAAGTGGGGTGTCTAACTGAGGTGGGGGGAGCGACGTTGATGGGGTGTGAAGTGGGTGTCTAAACTGACGAAGAGGGAGCGCGACGTTGATGGGTGTGAAGTGGGGTGTCTAACTGAGGTGGAGGAGTGAAGTTGATGGGTGTGAAGTGGGTTGTCTAACTGAGGTTTGAGGGAGTGAAGTAGATGGGTGTGAAGTGGGTGTCTAACTGAGGTAGAACTGAGGTGGAGGGAGTGGGAAATTGATGGGCGTAAAGTGGGTGTCTAACGGGGGTAGGGGAGTGAAGTAGATGGGTGTGAAGTGGGTGTCTAAAATGAGGTAGAGGGGGAGTGAAGTAGATGGGTGTGAAGTGGGTGTCTAACTGAGGTAGAGGGAGTGAAGTAGATGGGTGTGAAGTGGATGTCTAACTGAGGTAGAAGGTTTTGAAGTAGATGGGTGTGAAGTGGGTTCTAACTGAGGTAGAGGGAGTGAAGTAGATTTTGGGGTTTAAGTGGGTGTCTAACTGACGAAGAGGGAGCGAAGTTGATGGGTGTGAATGTGGGTGTCTAACTGAGGTGGGGGAGCGACGTTGATGGGTTGTGAAGTGGGTGTCTAACTGAGGTGGAGGGAGTGAAGTAGATGGGTGTGAAGTGGGTGTCTAACTGAGGTAGAGGGAGTGAAATAGATGGGTGTGAAGTGGGTGTCTAACTGGGTAGAGGGAGCGCGACGTTGATGGGTGTGAAGTGGGTGTTTTAACTGAGGGAAGGGAGCGAAGTTGATGGGTGTGAGGTGGGTGTCTGAGGTGGAGGGGGTGAAGTTGATGGGTGTGAAGTGGGTGTCTAACTGAGGTAGAGGGAGTGAAGTTTGATGGGTGTTGAAGTGGGTGTCTAAACTGAGTGGAGGAGCGACGTTTTATGGGTGTGAAGTGGGTGTTTTAACTGAGGTAGAGGGGGTGAAGTAGATGGGTGTGAAGTGGGTGTCTAACTGAGGTGGAGGGAGCGACGTTGATGGGGGTGAAGTGGGGGTCTAACTGAGGTAGAGGGAGTGAAGTCGAAAGGGTGTGAAGTGGGTGTCTAACTGAGGTGGGGGGGCGAAGTTGATGGTGTGAAGTGGGTGTCTAATGAGGGGAGGGAGCGAAGTTGATGGGTGTGAAGTGGGTGTCTTCTGAGGTAGGGGAGTGAAGTAGATGGGTGAGAAGTGGGTGTCTAACTGAGGTAGAGGGGGTGTGAAGTTGTTTGGGTGTGAAATGGGTGTCTAACTGAGGTAGAGGGAGGCGCGACGTTGATGGGTGTGAAGTGGGTGTCTAACTGAGGTAGAGGGAGCGCGACGTTGTGGGTGTGAAGTGGGTGTCTAACTGAGGTGGAGGGAGCGAAGACTGAGGGTGTTGAAGTGGGTGTCTAACTGAGGTGGAGGGAGTGAAGTTGATGGGTGTGAAGTGGGTGTCTAATGAGGTAGGGAGTGAATTAGATTGGGTGTGAAGTGGGGTGTCTAACTGAGGTGGAGGGAGCGACGTTGTTGGTGTGAAGTGGGGTGTCTAACTGAGGTAGAGGGAGTGAAGTAGATGGGTGTGAAGTGGGTGTCTAACTGAGGTTTAGAGGGAGTGAAGTAGATGGGTGTGAAAATGGGTGTCTAACTGAGGTGGAGGGAGGACGACGTTTTATGGGTGTGAAGTGGGTGTCTAATGAGGTTTGAGGGAGGGGAAGTAGATGGTGTGAAGTGGGTGTCTAACTGAGGTGGAGGGAGCGCGACGTTGATGGTGTGGAAGTGGGTGTCTAACTGAGGTAAGGGAGTGGAATTAGATGGGTGTGAAGTGGGTGTCTAACTGAGGTAGAGGGAGTGAAGTTGATAGGTGTGAAGTGGTGTCTAACTGAGGTGGGGGGGAGCGACGTTTATGGGTGTGAAGTGGGGGTCTAACTGAGGTGGGGAGCGAAGTTGATGGGTGTGAAGTGGGTGTCTAACTGAGGTGTGGGGGAGCGACGTCGATGGGTGTGAGTGGGTGTCTGAGTAGAGGGAGTAAAGTAGATGGGTGTGAATGTGGGTGTCTAACTGAGGTGGAGGGAGCGACGTTGTGGGTGTGAAGTGGGTGTCTAACTGAGGTAGTAGAGGGAGCGAAGTTGATGGGTGTGAAGTGGGTGTCTAACTGAGGTGGAGGGAGCGAAGTTGATGGGTGTGAAGTGGGTGTCTAACTGAGGTGGAGGGGGCGACGTTGATGGTGTGAAGTGGGAGTCTGAGGTGGAGGGGTGAAGTTGATGGGTGTAAGTGGGTGTCTAACTGAGGTGGAGGGAGCGACGTTGATGGGTGTGAAGTGGGTGTCCTAACTGAGGTAGAGGGGGCGAAGTTGATGGGTGTGAAGTGGGTGTCTAACTGAGGTGGAGGAGCGAAGTTGATGGGTGTGAAGTGGGTGTCTAACTGAGGTCGAGGGAGCGACGTTGATGGGTGTGAAGTGGGTGTCTGAGGTGGAGGGAGTGAAGTTGATGGGTGTGAAATGGGTTGTCTAACTGAGGTGGGGGGAGGGGAATTGATGGGGGTGAAGTGGGTGTCTAAATGAGGTGGAGCGAGCGAAGTTGATGGGTGTGAAGTGGGTGTTGAGGTGGAGGTGGCGCGGAATTTAAGGGAGTGGCATGGGGGGTTTGGGGACAAAAGAACGGGGCGACATGGGTGTCTTATTACGACAGAGGGGGGGGGGGGGGCAGATGAAGGGCATGACATGGTGTCTTATTACGACAGAGGGGGGCAGATGAAGGCGTGACATTGGTGTCTTATTAGGACAGAGGGGGCAGATGAAGGGCGTGACATGGGTGTCTTATTAGGGCAGAGGGGGCAGATGGGGGGGGGTTTTTGACATGGGTGTCTTATTACGACAGAGGGGGGTAGATGAAGGGCGTGACATGGGTGTTTTATTACACAGAGGGGGGGAGATGAAGGGCATGACATGGGGGTCTTATTGGGGCAGGGGGCAGATGAAGGGCGTGACATGGGTGTCTTATTAGGACAGAGGGGGCAGATTTAAGGGCCCTGACATGGGTGTTTTATTACGACAGAGGGGGCAGATGAAGGGCATGACATGGGTGTCTTATTGGGGCAGAGGGGGGAGATGAAGGGCGTGACATGGGTGTCTTATTAGGAGAGGGGGGGGGGCAGATGAAGGGGCTGACATGGGTGTCTTATTAGGAGAGGGGGGGTAGATGAAGGGGGTGACATGGGTGTCTTTTATAGGAGAGAGGGGGGCAGATGAAGGCGTGACATGGGTGTCTTATTAGGACAGAGGGGGCAGATGAAGGGCATGACATGGTTGTCTTATTAGGCAGAGGGGCAGATGAAGGGTTGACATGGGTTTTCTTATTAGGACAGAGGGGGCAGGGTCAAGGGCGTGACAGGTTGTCTTATTACGACAGAGGGGGTAGATGAAAAGGCGTGACTGGGTGTCTTATTAGGGCGATGAAGGGCGTGACATGGGTGTCTTATTTAGGAGAGAGGGGGGTAGATAAAGGGCGTGCATGGGTGTTTATTAGGAGAGAGGGGGGTAGATGAAAGGGCGTGACATGGGTGTCTTATTAGGAGAGAGGGGGCAGATGAAGGGCGTGACATGGGTTTTCGTATTTGGAGAGAGGGGGGTAGATGAAGGGCGTGACATGGGTGTCTTATTTTGGAGAGAGGGGGGGCAGATGAAGGGCGTGACATGGGTGTCTTATTAGGACAGAGGGGGCAGATGAAGGCGTGACATGGGTGTCTTATTGGGGCAGAGGGGGCGATGAAGGCGCGACATGGGGGTCTTATTGGGCAGAGGGGGCAGTGAAGGGCGTGACATGGGTGTCTTATTACGACAGAGGGGGTAGATGAAGGGCGTGACTGGGTTTTCTTATTACGACAGGGGGGCAGATGAAGGCATGACATGGGTGTCTTATTGGGGCGAGGGGGCAGATGAAGGGCGTGACATGGGTGTCTATTAGGAGAGAGGGGGGCAGATGAAGGGCGTGACATGGGTGTCTTATTAGGACAGAGGGGGCGATGAAGGGCATGACATGGGTGTTTATTAGGACAGAGGGGGCAGATGAAGGTATGACATGGGTGTCTTATTAGGATAGGGGCAGATGAAGGGCGTGACATGGGTTTTCTTATTAGACAGAGGGGTAGATGAAGGGCGTGGACATGGGTGTCTTATTAGGGCAGATGAAGGCCCTGACATGGGTGTCTTATTAGGAGAGAGGGGGTAGATAAAGGGGCGTGACATGGGTGTCTTATTAGGAGGAGGGGGTAGATGAAGGGCGTGGACATGGGTTTTCTTATTAGGGAGAGGGGGGCAGAGAAGGGCGTGGACATGGGTGTCGTATTAGGGGGAGGGGGGGTAGATGAAGGGCGTGACATGGGTTCTTATTAGGAGAGAGGGGGGGGAGATGAAGGGGCGTGACATTTGGGGGTCTTATTAGGACAGAGGGGGGGGGGGGGCAGATGAAGGGGATGACATGGGTGTCTTATTAGGACGAGGGGGGCAGATGAAAAGGGGGTGACATGGGTGTCTTATTAGGACGAGGGGGGAGAGAAGGGCGTGACATGGGTGTTCTCTCGTCTCTCCCCTCTCTCTTTTCTCTCTTCTCCCCTCTCTCTCTCTCTTCTCTCTTCTCTCCTCTCTCTCTCTCTGTTTTCTGTATGGGTGACGTTACACATAGCGTGCGCCTTCCGCGAGATGGAGTATGGCTGCCTTAATGGCGGGATTTAAAAAACGGGTTTTACCCCAAAAACTCCACTCCCTTTTTTGGGTAGATGGGATTAATCCCGTTGTTATACAGGGAGTGTCCGCAGGAGTATCAGGGCCCGCTACTACCCAAAAACAAAAAAAACAAACAAACAAACAACAAACAACAAAACAACAACAAAACTGCTCGCTGCTTATTTCTTTTTGCGACAGATGATTTCCTCATTGCTCTTCCTCGTTTTCTGGTTGCAAAAAGTAAAAATCGAACTGGGAAAAGAAACCGACATTGTAAACTCGCCCCTACATCTCTGCTGAACAGGGAAAAAACACGGCCAAAACTGACAAGGTAGAGATCAACAACGCCACGTGACCTAACCCCAAACTATTTAGATCAAGCTGTTACTAGCTGGCACGACTGCCGCGGCGACAGACACAGCACATTTTAGTTTTCAGATGTCTGTTAGCATGTCAGCATTAAGTAGACGTGGTGTTGACAAAATTTGAAGTGGACAGTCAACATCGAGTAGCATTCACATTAAAAGTATTAGCCAGTCACGGTAGGCGGTGACCT
>JAFLJL010014845.1:201039-203539 GCA_018398815.1 Conus ventricosus | reverse complement strand
CAAAAACAGCGGCAGGCAGAGAGTTGTTTTGTATTGAACACATCAACGCCACACTATTTAAGAGTGAACTTTGTGCTTGAGAAAAATATGATTTGACCTAATTTCAAACTACAAAGGAGTACCTTAGATTACCCCATTTTCAAAATTGTACTTTCAGTTTTTAACAGTGATGTCTTCGTTTAACTGACGCTGAAAAGTGAGTTATGTGTGGGCTTTTTTATTTTAAAAACAAACAAACGGTGAATTAGTCAACGCCTCGAAACACGAATCTACGAGATAAAAAAGGGATCATCACTTACCAACTTTAATGAGCGAGGGGTTAAAATTGCTGGCAGAATGCATCCCAGTCAGAGATTGGTGCTATTCACGGTGCATTACGAGGGTTGTGAGTGGGTGGGTGGATGGAACATGAGACCGTCACATAAACCAGACATTATTTCCTTCCGGCTTTTGGCCCTAAAAAGACAGCATTCATCCTGCCTGTACTGAAGATCAAAGAGATGAAAAATGGGAAGGATACCGCTTCTTGTTAAACCGAGAGAGAGAGAGAGAGAGAGAGAGAAGAGATGAGAGAGAGAGAGAGAGAGAGAGAGACAGACAGACAGACAGACAGACAGACAGACACAGACAGACAGACAGAGAATACGAATACAAACATCTTATGGAGGGTACACTGGGCAAGCTAAACTCTTTTTTACACCTATGCCTTCATAGAAACGGGGGTGCAATCGATTACTTGGAAGAAATCCCTCGCTATTCCATCACCGCCTTCATGCCCACCCCTACCCCCACCCCTCCCTACCCCGAACCCTTATTCAAACGAAAGAAACAAAACAATCTAAAGACAATGAAGTCATGGTAAATGAAAAAAAGGAAACAAACAATGGAGTCATCATGAAAAATATGTACATGATTAGCCATAGAAGAATTATAATATTCAGCTTATAAAGCAAAACAGCACAACAACATTCACAATCAAACATGTCAGAATGTATTATACGAAACATAGTTGAGTTACAGCATTTCCTTTAAGCGTCTGTGGTACGATGCGTTGAAAGAACGTGAGCTAACTGCACTTTTCAAGGTGATCATGAATCTCATTCCAGAGATTACCACCCATACGTGTTGTATAACATGAAGCATTGCACACACACACACACACACACACACACACACACACACACACACACACACACACACACACAAAACACACACACACACCACACCACACCACACCACACCACACCACACCACACAACACACTCACACACGCACACGCACGAAACACACACACACACACACACACACAGACACGCACGCACGCACGCACGCACGCACGCTCGCACGCACGCACGCACGAAACGCACGCACTCACGCACGCACACACACACACACACACACACACACACACACACACACACACACACCACACACACACACACACACACACACACACACACTCACACACACACACACACACACACACACACACCCCACACACACACACACACACCACACACTTGGAGCGCACTCCATTGGGGAAGTATTTATAGGTTCCTTTCTTGTGTGTGGGGCGGGGATGGGGGATATGTGTGGGGAGGGAAGATGGAATAATGTACAAAGCTCAAAAGTGACAAGGACTGAGAAAGGTTAAGTTTCTGTGCCTAGATGGTTGTTAATTAGTTTTGTTAAAATTTTAGCTTTTTTCCCTTTCAAACTTATTTGAAAAATTCAAGTGTTTTGTAATTACCATTATTATTCATGTAAGCACTCATATAACCACACACATATGCACACAAACATACTCGCATACACACACACGAGCACACGCACATGCACACATACGTGCGCACGCACATGCACACATACGTGTGCGTGCACAAGCATAAGCACATACGCTCTTTCTTTCCCCATCTTACTCTTTCGGTACGATTTTTTTTTTCCGTCTAATATCACATTTAGTGGAAAGACGTTAAATGAATGACACACACACACACACACACACACACTCACACACACACACACACACATACACAGATGTATATATACAACAAGCTTTCTGAAACCGTATCGTATTGAAAGTTCAGTGTTGATTCAGGAGTTTGATGGAATTGGGAACGAAACTGTTTTCAGTTCTATTTGGTTTGAATTTTGGAATTTGCAATCTTCGTCCAGAGGGGAGAACATTGTAAATAGACTACACAGACGTTGAGGTGGAAGGGAAAAAAGATATCTCCGTAGCCTGGCTGCCTCAGGTTAAGATTGAACCCAGGACTCAACAGTTAAGAGAACCGTGCATTACCCACTGAGCCACACACCACCACCTCTTTCTACTCCCTTTTCCATCTCCTCTCTCTCTCTCTCTCTCTCTCTCTCTCTCTCTCTCTCTCTCTCTCTCTCTCTCTCTCTCTCTTAACTATTGTCATGTCATCTTACCTGCTTTGCTTGCTGCGTTAAGTCGGTTCTTGTCTTCTGTTTCCTCGCATGTCGAGAACACGTG
>JAFLJL010014845.1:163539-176039 GCA_018398815.1 Conus ventricosus | reverse complement strand
ACCGAACGTGAGCTGAACTACACCAAGGTGCAACCGCACCACAAGCCACACTAAGGGACGGACACGTGACAACAACAACGATAATAAACAAATGAATAATTCCGCACCCCAGTTGGGTCAAACGTCGTAGGCCTCGTGACAAACTCGTGACAAACCCCCCTTCTAAAAGATCTGTTTCTATGAGATAACAGTGCTCCTTTGAACCTTGACGCATGTGCAAATTCACAACAAATGGACCGAACCAACTCTCTGTGAGAAATACAGCGATTTTTTGAGCCCTATGCCACCCTTGATAGGGGCCCAATTAAGTAAGTAGGTAAGTCATTGGACCGTGGTGAAGCGAGAGTCACACGGGGTTGATTGGGCCGACGGGCAAAACTGTTTGGGAACCTCATAGAGGCAGATTTCTGCGAGATATGAAACTTACGATGACACCCCCTTCAGGTGTACTAAGTGTGCTGATGGTTTGGGTGGGGGGGGGGGGACTGGGGGTGGAAGGGGGGCGGAGAGGGGAGAATTGGAGGGGGGGGCAGAGTACGAAAAGAAGGAGAGCTGGATGTTTGTGGGAGAGAGAATAAATGTCGTGATATGAACAAAGCATTGCTACACAATTTTCAACAAAATTCACCGCGGGTTACAGCAACACACACACACCACCACACCACACCACCACACACACACACCCCAAACACGCACACATCACACAAACCGCGCGGCGCGCGCGCGCCAACACCACCACACACACACCCACAACAACACCACACACACCACACACACACACACCCCACACCAAAAATGTTTTTTTCCGAAAAGGGGGGGAAGGGGAAAGGAAAACAGAGAAGTGGTGTCACCCCGCCCCTGGGGTTGCCCGAAGGATCTTTTCGGGGTGGGAGTGAAGGGAGTGACTGACTCACACCCCCCAAAGACCAAAAAACAATAAAATTACATACAACGCCCCATTTTTTCACACCAACTCGTAAAAATAAGCTTTCCCAACCACACAAAACACAAAAATTAAGTTTCCCAAAACACACACAGCATGCACAATTAAAAAAACTTTCACCATCGAGTACGAAATCACAATCACAAATTTCAACCATTGACATATACAAAAATTTTAAATAAACATTTCCAGCATCCATCCCTTTTCCCACCCATGGGGCCCCCCCCCCTGCCCCCCCAAGTTACTGGGGCACCCTGTGCACTGGGGCTCCAAACCGGGGGGTTCTTGAAAAAAATCTTCAAGGCCGCACCCTCGAACCCCAAAAAGAGGCAGTGAAAAGCCGTCCGGGGGGGGGGGGGGGGGGAAAAAGGGGCGTTGTTACGGGAGGTCCGGGAGGGGATGGGGGCCGGCCTCAAAACCAGGGCTTTTTCCCAAAAACGTGGTCCCGCCTTTGCGGATCCAACCCAGCGCCCCCCGGTCCAACCAAGCGTGGCCCCCAAACCCACGCGTGGCCCAAAACCATCCCGGGGTTCCCGACCAAGGGGGGCCCCAGCCACGCTGGCCCCAACCATCTGCGGCCCCAACCCAGAGCGGGGCCCCCAACCAGGGTGGCCCCCCAACCCCGCGCGTGGCCCAACCATCCAGGCTCCGGGTAAAACCCCCCGGGGGGAAGGGGGAAAAACGTGCTGGGGGGAGAGAAGAAGGGGGGGGAAGGAAGGGTACGGGAAACCCCGCCGCAGTACAATTGCCCCTCTGTAAACCCTAACCCATGCTGGGGGCGGGGAGGTTACTAATTCCCTAACAACACCAGCTAACAAACCGAGATAACACAGTGAACCAATAAACAGGAAGTTCTTAACGCTTTCACACGAAGCAGGTAAAAGGCATTAAATCAACAGGCATAAAACAAAATAAATTATCTTCACCCTTCCCTCCCTCACTTTTAACAATTTCCCCTTTCTTAGGAAATAACCAACAAGCGACCATCCTTTATAACGCCCACATTTGCAAATAATTTCAAGGGTAATTTTTCCATTTTATAGCCCCATTTAAAAATAACAAAAATCTCAACCACGCTCCAACGACAAATCTTTGCGTACGCACGCTCGCAACAAAAAATGTTCCCTTTGCACACACAAACAAGGGGGCCCCGAAGGAAAGGGCCCGGCGAATTGACAGGGCGGACGAGCGAGACCAAGAAAGGGGAAACCCTTTGAATCCCATTCTCTCCCATCCCCCCCACACCGCACACGGATGCATAAACGGAAGAAAAATTTTTGGATTTTTTTTGGATGGCCTTTTAAAGACTAAATTTAAACCAGAAAAAAGGCCTAAAACAATATTTCTTTTCAATTTTGAAAAACAAAAAAAAAATTGCGCAAAAGAGGAAAATAACCGGCAACAAAAAAAACCAAAACAAAAAAAACCACAAAAATGATGCTTACCGCAACCCGTGGGTGACCCCGAAGGGCGGGTCAAACGCCTTTTCTCTGCCCTTGTCCATCGAAGGACAGGGGCGAGATGGGAAAAAAAAGAAGGATGTCCCTCCCACACCCCGACTGTGGGAATTAAAGAACCGACTGTACCTTCGACATACGGGAAAAAACCAAGACCGGCGGGGGCGCCCCAGAACATCTTCCGCTCGGTGAAGAGCTAACCCCCCTCCGATGGCGGCCAAACCCCCGCACGCACAGGTAGCATCTCAACTAAAAGAAATGAAGACGGGCGGGGTAAAAAAACAGGCGAGAGGCCGATGACAGCGTTCGAGAGAAAGGTACAGCCCCCCGGAACCTAATGAATAGCAGGGGAAAAATTAGAAGAAAGAAAAACAAACCAAGTAAAAGGAACACCCAAGGCAACCGCACCACAAGCCACATTAGGGACGGCACGTGACAACAACAACGAAATAAAAAAGAATAATTCCCCCACCCCATTTTGGGTCAAACGTCGTGGCCTGTGACAAAACGGCCCAAACCCCCCTTCAAAAAAGCATTGTTTTTCTGAATACTTGTCCTTTAAACCCTTGACGCTTGCAAATTTTCAAAACAAGGGGACCGAACCCAATCTCTGTATCGACAGGGACATAAATCCAATAAACTTTCGATAGAATCACCCCCGAAAAAATACAAAAAACTACATTTATCAAAAAAACAAAGCGAACCTTTCCCCAACCATGAAAGAACAACCCCAAACCATTGTGATTCATACCGTTAACATCACTATGAAACGTCACTACCCGGGATACAGAGACCAAAAAGGGGAAAACCCGGGTTTGGGGGGAAGTTCCCTTGAGATTTCAATGTGCTGACTCGGAGCTGGGCAAAATGTCAGATCCGTTTTACAGGAACCTTGAATGAAAAAGTGAACGCATGACTCTGCATTCCACTGCCTAATCATGGTCGACGCTGACGGCCCGGACCGGTTCCAACACTGGAGAGATATGACGCTCTCCTAAAACTTCTGGCCGTACTTTTCGGGCACCCGGTGCGTGCCCAAATTGCCGGAGAGTTTCAGCAATATTTGGGGTATCGATGTCCTAACGGGGGGGGACAGCCCTTGGGATCGAGTCGCAAGTCTACCGCTACTAAAATGTGCGGTGACCGCGATTGGTGGGGGGGTTAATGGGTCCCCACGACCCCAACCTTGCTGAATGGTCCCCAACCCGTGGCACTGACCCAGGGGAAACCTTAAAGCGACCCTTAGGCGTTTGCCGTTGGGGGGCAGACATCGAAACTGCGGCAGTCTGCCAAAACCGCGATTCTCCCTGGCCAAAGAATCCGTCTTACACGCCGGACCCGTTGGAGCCCTAGGACCTCCCTGGGGGAATCGTGGGGCCCCCGGGGAAAAGATTTCTAAGCTTTGGGGAACAACAAGCTGTTTGGGCCACACGATTCCCTGAGTGAAAACCCTAAAAAGGACCCCTTTGGAGCTTGAACTCCCCTTGGCGGTCGGCCCCCCCCCCCCTGAGCGGCGACTACCAGTTGTCGCAGGCTTGGACACCAAGTCCGGGCCTAAGGGACCATGGTCAGGCGCCCCGGGCCAAAACCTGTCAAAATGGCTGTAAAGGGGACGCAATTCCCTTTTCCCTCTTCTTGTTTGGGGTGTGGTAACTCCCACACACGCCTGTAGGGGAATCCGTAGACACGGTTTTACTGCGCCGTCCGCAAAGGTGAAAATTTTTCCCCTATGAAAGGGGAAATCATAGGTCGCTCCCCGCGAGGGGCCCTACTTCGCCCAGAAGGGGGGGGTGGAGATGGAATGAGACAGAAGGGGGGGGGGTTTTTTAAAACCAGCCCCCAAACCCCGCCACCAAATTTGCGCCCACCCGGGGCCCTCGGGGGAAACAAACCCTTATCAACAAAGGCGTTGATGCCCCGAATCCTGATGGTTGTCGCCCAAAGGAGGAATAACAACAGAAAAAAAAAACGGGGCCTTTCTAATCCCCAAAGCGGGATGGCCCCCACGTTAGCCGGGGCACGGGGGACTTTTGGAAAGGATAGCCCCACGACTCCCAGGGGTTAGGACAATCTTTCCTAATGTGGCCGGGACGACCACAAAAAAAAACACAGTCGGGGGCGAAAAACCCCCCATAAACTGCTCCCTTGTTCCCCCTGCTAGCAGTTTCGGCGCCTTATTGCCCTAAACCCTGTGGGGGGGTTTCCCTCTCCGTACGGGGCGATGCCCATAAGCCCTGGAGCTTCGCAAACACCTCAGGGGTTAAATTGCAGCGCGAAATCCTGAGGGTGCTGCCCGCATCCAAAACCCAAAACTCTGGGGGCACGTGGGGGTGATGTTCAATGGGGATCGACCCTCCAGCTCCAACTTAGCCAACTACGCCAGTACCTGCTTTTTGCGCCCTATCACCAACGCACGAAGGGGTCTGTCGTTATTTTTCTTCTGGACCTGAACTTCCCCTGTAGCTTGGGTTAAGGGGGAAAACGCTTTACCAAGCCAACGCTTTTTGCATAAAGCGCCTTCTTTTAGAGTAGCACACACTCCCTTGCGACAAAAATCCGAAAAAAGGGGTTGCATAGCTTTTTTTCCCTCGGGAAAATTTGGTTTGAACTACAACCTTTAAAAAAGCTCAAAGAACATACAATGTCCTCACTAGGTCTGAACTCTGGAAGCTTTAATTTTGGGCCTTACTCATCACTTCCCTGCGTAAACCCCCCGATTTACAGATGGGGAAACCGCGAAAAAAGTTGTTCCTCTCCCCCCCTAGCAGAGCCCCCATCCCGTCTTGTTTTTCCCTACAGGGGAGCCCCTTCCCACGCTGAGGGGCCCCCTGTCTGGCCCGCCTCTTGCGCAAGCAGCCTTTCCCCTTTTCCCGGGCCTCCTGTCTAGCAGTCTCCCCCGATCTTTCCCTATGCTGGGCCCCTGTCTACCCCTTCCCTCGTGGGCCTCTTTAGCAGTCTCCTCCCTGCGCTCTTCCCTACCTGGGCCTCCTGGTTTTCAGCCTCTTCCCTATGCAGACCTCTCTCAGTCGTGTCGCTCTAAAAACATCAGCACAGAGGTGATTCCCAAGGGTTTTCCCCTCCCACAGGGAGGAGACCGTTCGATCCTTTTTCCCCTCCCTTGGGGCTCGGTTTCCCCTGAGGAAAAATTCCCCGGGGCATGCTCTTTTAAAGGGGGGCATGGGTAAAAAAGGTTTTGGTTTTGCACTCAACAAAGCCCACAGTTGCTTCGCTATCTCTGACGCTTCCGAGGGAAGTGCCCGTCGGGGGTCTCGACAGGAAGATCCCTTAGCGAAGAGGGAGTAAAAAATACTCACTGGACTATCTGTACGCCAATAATAAGTAGAAGTTACGTAGTGAAGGATGGTTCAAAAAGTAGGGTTATTTTGAATACCTTTCTTCTTCGAAAAGAGCTCGCCACCCCCACGGGCGTTGCCATGACAACAAATTACGGTTTTCAAATAAGGGAAAGCGTTCCAATTGAAAAACAAATTTTTAGGGGGTGTGTGTATTTTTGGATGTGTTGTGGTTGTTTGTTGGGGGACAAGTTCCGGCTGCTCCCTCTGCAAACAAACCCCGCCTCCACAGCATGAGAACATGGGTGGGGCTCACCGAAAAAAAAAAAAAAAAAAAATAGTCCGGCTGCCCCACTCTGGGAACACCGCCTCCACAGCAAAGACAAAAAGGCGGGGGGGGGCTGGGCCAAAAAAAAAAACCCGGCAAACGGAATCCCGGAGAGAGGAAAAAAAAGGACACTTTCGCCTTCAACCCCCTGATCTAACCACCCAAAAAAAAAAAAAAAAAAAAAAAAAAAACTGGCTAAATACAAAACAGGATGGGGACTGAGCGGGGACAGAAAAGGCAAGACTTACGGCCGTCCTGGAAGGCACCCCGGGGGAAGGGGGTTTTTCGCGGTCGACTCCCCTGGTCTCACTCGCTCCTAGTCAACCGGTGTTCCTTTAGGCCCCCCAAGCTCCCTTCCCAAATTGGTCACCCCGCCAACCACCACGAAAAAAACACGCAAACTACTAAAAATAACAAAAAAAGACAAAATAAACAGGTATCCCGCAAAAGGGGAGGGGCAGTCAAGCCCTTTAATCCCGGGCGAGCCCCCCCAATTGTCACGACCGACCCTGGGGTTCCCTACGGGTCGGTTTTAGGGGGGGAGTGAAGGGGTGATGACCTCACACCCCCGCAAAGACCAACAATAAAGTTTTCGATACAACGCCCCATTTATTACACCACATCATCATAAATAAGCATTCCAACACACAAACAACAAAAAAAGCATTCCAACACACACGCATGACAAAATTAAAAAAACTTTCACCATACGCGTACGCAAAACAATCACAAATTTCAAACTTTGACAATACACAATTATAAATAAAATTTCCGCATCCCTCCCCTTTTACACCATGGTGCCTCCAACCCCTCTTTTCCCCGCTATGGGAGCACCGTCGCCTAGGGGCTCCAAACGGGTCGGTTTTGAAAGAGGTTCAAGGGCCCACACCCTCGACAAACAAGCAGGGGAAAAGCGCGTCCGGGGGGGGGGGGGGGGGGGGGGGGGGGGGAAAGTGGCGTTGTTACTGGGGGTCCTGGGCGGGGTCAGGGGCCCGGCCCGTCAAAAACCCGGGTTTTCTACCAAAAAAGTGGCCCGACCAGGGGTGATCCCAACCAGCCGCGGGTTTCCAACCCCAAGGGGTCCCCCAAACCCGCGCGGGCAACCGTCCCGGGGTTTCCCCACCAAGATCCCCCCAGCGCTGGCACCAAAACCAGTCCCGGTGGGGTGAAGCCCCCGGGGAAGGGGGAAAACGTTGGGAGGGAGAGAAGAAAGGGAGGAAGGGAAGGGTACTGGAACCCCGCCGTATACCACTGACCCTGCGTTTAAAACCTAACAGCCACTCGCGTGGGCGAGGGGGTCTCTAAAAACACTAACAACACCAGCCAACACAGACCTGAGTAACACAGTAAACAAACAAAAACGGGAAAGTTCTTAAGCTTCTCCACGAAACGGGAAAAAAACTGCATTAAATCAAAAGGCTATAAAACAAATTAATTTTCTTACCCTTCCTCCTCACGTTTAAAAAATTTCCCTTTCTTTGGAAATAAACCAAAAAAGCGACCTGTTTATAATGCCACCCCATTTGCAAATAATAATTCAATGGGATAATTGTCAATTTATAGCCACATTTTAAAAAAAACAAAATCTCCAACCCCCACCGAACACAAATCAGCGTTTCGCACGCTCGCGAACAAAAAAATTTTTCTCCTTTACCACAAACAGAGGTGGCCCAAGGATAAAGTCCGGCGAATGGACAGGGGGACGACGGCCAAGCAAAACCAACCCTGACACCAGGTTTCTCTCCCATCCCCACCGATACCGCTCACGGAAACATAAACGGAGAAAGAATTTTTGGATATAATTTTGGGGGTGGCCAGGTTAAAGATGAATTAACCCAAAAAAAGGTCTCAAACAAAAAAAAAAAATTTTTTTTTTTACAATTTTTAAAACAAAAGAAAATTGCGAAAAGGAAAAAAAGCCGGTAAAAAAAAACAAACCAAAACAAACAAACCCCGAAGATGCTTACCACTACCCCTGGGGGACCCCCAAGAGGCGGGGCAAAAGCTCTTCTGCCCTCGTCCCGTCGAGGGACAAGGCGCAGATGCGGAAAAAAAAAGAAGGATTCTCTCTCCTCAGGCCGACTGTAGGATTGAAATACCCCAAATGTACCTTTGACGTTGGGGAAGAAACCCAAAACCGGGGAAGGGGCCCCAGAGACATCTTCCGCTCGAGGAAGACTAACCCCCCTCCGATGGCGGCCAACATGCCACGTCGTCACAGAGGAGCTACTTCAAATAAAAAAAATGAAGCCGTTTTCGACAGGGAAAAAAAAGGCGAGAGGCCGTAGACAGCAATTCGAGAGAAAAGGGACCCGCCACCCGTAACCTCAGGTGAATAGCACGGGGATGGAATTAAAAGAGAGAGAGAGAGGGAAGCAAACCCAACGTGAGCTGAACTACACCCAAAGGGGCAACCGCACCACAAGACATAAGGGGCGGACACGTGACAACAACAAAAGATAATAAACAAATGAATAATTCCCCCACCCGTTGGGTTTAAGTTTTGGCCTGGCAAAATCGTGACAGTGAGACACAGACAGACGAGAGACAGACGGAGACAGAGAGAGTGGAGAACAAGAAAGGGGAAAAAAACAGAGTCAAAAAAAAAAAAAACAAAAAGGGGAAGAGAGAAGGGGGGAAGAGAGAGAGAAGAGAAGAGAGGAGAGAGAGGGGGGGAAGAGAGAAGAGGGGAGAGGGGAGAGAGGGGGGATGCCAAAAGGATTTAAAAAAAATAATCTTTAAAAAAGTGGCGTGGGGAAAAACAGTGGTTCAACCACTGCTTTTTAAAAAAATTTTCAAAATATAATTTTTTTTGAAACTTGCCACATTAAAATAGTACAGAAAGATTAATGCAAGGCTTGTGCTTGCATGGGAATATCTCGTGGGTTTATAAACCCCTCGTTTTGATGGATCGAAGGTTTTTAAAAACCCCAAACAAATGGCGGGAAGACACTGGCTTGAGTAACATGAAAAACATTGTGGTTGGTGAGAGAGAAAAAAAAAAATGAAATTAAACTGAATGTGTCAATTCTTTTTAAACCCTGAGAAAAAGCGATTTTAAATTTTCACTCTTTAAAACCCTTTTTGCCAAGGGGGAAAAGAATTTTTAATCGATCACAGAATGGAAAAAGATGGGGAAACTTTTAAGAAAGGATCTGAATGACGAGCCGGAGACTTTAAAAACTTTTGTATTTCAGGTGCATTTCTTGTCCAAAATGAAAAAATGTAATTGTTTAGTGAGGTCCCCAAAAGATTGTGCAAAACATCCCAGTCCAGTTTCACAGTGCCGTTCTGCCATAGACGCTATCGAGGCACTGTTGAAACCGTTCAGTCAGCAGTGAAAAATTCAGCACCTCAACAGCGCCAAGTTGATTCCTCTGCAAGACAGGTGTTCGGCTTGATACCGCTCGTGTTCACAGAGCCAAATGTCCTGTGACGTTCTTACATTAACACCATTTCCACGTTTAGACGACTCAAAACAGTCCAACCATTATTTATGCCACTTTCGGATGTTTTGCAAATCGTGCAATAGTACGGCCTTTGATAAAACACTTTATTTTATCATTTAGTTTTGAACACTCTCTGTACAATAGTAAGCTTTAACATGTATCTTCCATGACTCATGCAGATTTAAACAGAAACCAGATACGTGTTCGACATTTAAGCTGATAAGTCACTTTCTGTGTAAAATTGTATTACCTATTGTTTCCTAATGTTATTCTTTTGATTTATTTGACAGTAACATTGGACCAGTGAAAAGCATACTTACTGCTTGATTCAGACCATGCTACAAATTATTCGCTGAATCATTCTTGTCCGTAATACATCTATGATATACTTCCTTGTGGTCTTGTGCATGTGTGTGTGTGTGTGGTGTGTGTGTGTGTGTGTGTGTGTGTGTGTGTGTGTGTGTGTGTGTGGTGTGTGTGTGTGTGTGGTGTGTGTGGTGTGTGTGTTGTGTGTGTGTGTGTGTGTGTGTGTGTGTGTGTGGTGTGTGATTTTTCGTGCCCTCTCAGTAGCGTTACACCTGTCCCTCTCATTCCAGCTCCCTCATTCACAGCCAGTAGTAGTAGTAGTAGTAGTAGTAGTAGTAGCAGCAGCAGCAGCAGCAGTAGTAGTAGCAGCAGCAGCAGCAGCAGCAGTAAACAGCAACAGCAGCAGCAGCAGTAGTTGTAGTAGTAATAGTAGTAGCAGCAGCAGCAGCAGTAGTAGTAGTAGTAGTAGTAGTAGTAGTAGTAGTAGCAGCAGCAGCAGCAGCAGTAGTAGTAGTAGCAGCAGCAGCAGCAGTAGTAGTAGTAGTAGTAGCAGTAGCAGTGGTAAAAAAATAGTAGTGGTAGTACTAGCAGCAGCAGCAGCAGTAGTAATAGTAGCAGCAGCAGCAGCAGCAGTAGTAATAGTAGCAGCAGCAGCAACAGCAGTAGTAATAGTAATAGTAGCAGCAGCAGCAGCAGCAGCAGCAGCAGTAGTAATAGTAGCAGCAGCAGCAGCAGCAGTAGTAATAGTAGCAGCAGCAGCAGCAGCAGCAGCAGTAGTAGTAGTAATAGTAGCAGCAGCAGCAGTAGCAGCAGTAGCAATAGTAGCAGCAGCAGCAGCAGCAGCAGCAGCAGTAGTAATAGTAGCAGCAGCAGCAACAGCAGTAGCAATAGTAGCAGCAGCAGCAACAGCAGTAGCAATAGTAGCAGCAGCAGCAGTAGTAGTAATAGTAGCAGCAGCAGCAACAGCAGTAGCAATAGTAGCAGCAGCAGCAACAGCAGTAGCAATATAAGCAGCAGCAGCAACAGCAGTAGCAATAGTAGCAGCAGCAGCAGTCGTAGTAGCAGTAGTAGCAGCAGCAGCAGTCGTAGTAGCAGTAGTAGTAGTAGCAGTAGCAATAGTAGCAGCAGCAGCAGCAGTCGTAGTAGCAGTAGTAGTAGTAGCAGTAGTTACGTAACGCCGATCCTCGGTTAGAGAGCAAACCAAAAACGCTTTACAATCCATGATGTCATTTACTCTATGGGCTGCCTACCCGGGTGAACCGACTGAAGCCCTGTCTGCTGTGATGCATTCAGTCGTTTCTCGTGTCATTCAGTCTAAATATCAGTCACTCAGGTTTTCCAACACTCATTCCATTTTTTTTTCACAGCAGATACATGCTAAGTGTACTTGTGTCGTCCACACCAATAGCCAAACTGGCCTTCTCTTCCAAATATTGGTGATGGGTTCTTGCGTGTATGCAAGATGTCATGTGCGCTTTCACACACAGAACCTTGGATGATAGTCTCCCTGGATGCGTTTTTCAAGAAATGGAGTCAAAACGAATGTTGACTCCAAGGGAAACATTATCCTGCACCAAAACTGCCTTGCAGAGATTCAAACTCGCAACCCACCATCAGCTGGATTACGAGTCTGGTGCTCTACTAACTGAGCTAATCCGGCTATACCCAGTCATAACCCAACGCCATCAACGCAGCAGCATTAGACTATCAATCTACAGGGACCAATGAGTGTTAATAGGCTGCCTACCAAAAACAGACTGTTTGGTGTGATCAGTAGCGTGATGTTGTTTTCTTTATTTTCTTCTTTCTACCCAGGGTCTCAAAATTGGTCAAGAGGAAAATGACCAACAACAAAAGGCATAGTTAACCAGATGCAGCGTCACATTGGCATTTGTATTGTATCCAGTGTTTTGACCGGATCTTTATGAGTAGTACTTACGTATGTCTTTAAAAACTATGGTTTCTAGCGATTCCTTTCCAGTAGCACTCAAGCCTATTTTCAATTAAAATTGAGGGTTTCTTACGATTCCTTACAAGTGGTACATAAACATAGTTTAAATTAAAAAAAAACCGATGGTTTCTTGCGATTTCTTACAGGTACCGCTTAATTATATTTTGAATGAAAAACGATGGTGTCTAGAGATTCATTTCGGGTAGCACTCAAGTTAATTTTAATGAAAAGCGATTGTTTCTGCGATTCCTTGCGAGTAGCGCTTAAGTATATCTTGAATCAAAAACGCTACCCAGACAGCAAGGGTCCTAGTGCCCACCTGGGGCCACCTAGGTTCTGGCTAGATCCAGCTTGTCCAGGCGGGAGCTACCTAGAACCTAGGTGGACCCTGGTACCCTTGCTGTAAGGGTAGTTTCTTGCCAAGACGGGGCGGGGTCGGGGTGCTCGCAAGTGGGCGGGAGGGGCAGTTCTCATAGAAACACATGTGTCATCACACCTAATGATACTCGATTCATTGTTCTCAGTACGGACCATCACTGCTAATGAATCGGAGTCGCCTTGTGCTGAGAGGCACGCAACAGTAAACAGCTGCAAGTTTCAGTGGAAGCGCTAAAACAGCCCGGGAAAGACAGAAAAAGCGGAGAGAAGAAGTAGATTGGAGACCAGGGGTGGGGAAGGGTGGGGGGGGGTGGGGTGGTGAGTGATGAGGACAGGAAAGGGGGGGGGGGGGGTGCCAGCACTGACTCCGAAAATGGACATGGCACTGCTCCACA
>JAFLJL010014845.1:148539-153539 GCA_018398815.1 Conus ventricosus | reverse complement strand
AATCTTAGAAAAAGCCATAAAAAACATAAGAGAGAACACTGAACTCAACCTCTGGAAAAACACATACGAAGCCATACAATGGTTCAAGAAACTCAACAAGCAAGATAATACAGTTTTTATAACATTTGATATAGTAGACTTCTACACATCTATAGATGAAGATCTGCTCACCAAAGCTATAAAATTTGCCAGCAAATACACTGAAATATCAGGGTCAGAAATGGAAATCATTTTCCATACAAAGAAAACTCTACTACACAGCAAAAATGAAATCTGGACCAAGAGCGCAAACAAGAATTCAACTTTTGATGTCACAATGGGATCGTATGATGGTGCCGAAACTTGCGAACTTGTCGGACTGTTCATGCTGTCTAACATTCAAAAGAAATTGGGAAAACAAGTCGGACTGTACAGGGATGACGGCCTTGCTGCGCTGAATGACAACCCTAGAAACATTGAAAATAGGAAAAAAGAACTGTGTAAAATCTTCCAAAACCAAAATCTAAAAATCACTATAGAAGCAAATAAAAAGATAGTGAACTATCTAGATATAACGTTTGATCTCAACCAGCACATATATAAACCATACAAAAAACCAAATGATACACCTGTTTATGTAAATATCAAAAGTAACCATCCACCTTCCATACTAAAAACAATACCCAGAGGCATAAATAAGAGATTATCTAACCTGTCATGCAATGAAACAGCATTCAATAACGCTGCAGCTGAATATCAAGAAGCGTTACACAAAAGTGGCTACAACTACAAACTACAATATGACCCAGATAATGACATGAGCAGACACAAGAAGAACAGGAAAAGAAAGATCATATGGTACAACCCCCCATATGACGGAAGAGTGAAAACAAATATAGGGAAAGAATTCTTTAGAATCCTAACATCATCATTCCCAAAAGAGCACAAATTATCCAAGATATTCAACAAAAACAGCATCAAATTATCATACTCATGTATGCCCAACCTTAAAAACATCATTGATTCAACCAACAAAATGAAAAGCAGTACAGAGAAAAACGAGGGTGATGAAAGGAAATCCTGCAATTGTATCAAGAAAGAACAGTGCCCTCTGAGCAACAAATGCCTCTACAACAGCATTGTGTACCAAGCCACTGTAACATCAGAGAACGCAGAAGAAACATAAGGTATCACTGAAAACCAATTTAAAACTAGATATGCAAACCACAAACAGTCATTTAACAAAGAAAGATACAAAAACCAAACAGAATTGAGTAAATACATCTGGAAGCTCAAAGAGAAAAAGATAGAATACAATATATCCTGGAAAATCATAGAAAGAGCAGCACCATACAACAACATTTCAAAAAGATGTAACCTATGCTCAACAGAAAAGCACATAATACTATGCAAACCACAACTGGCAACTTTAAATACTAGGATAGAAAGGTTAACAACTGCAGGCACAAGTGGAAATTCCTATCAGTGAACAAGAACCAGAAACACACGAAAAACACAGACAGCACGTGATGACAGACAACACAAGCAGTTATAAAACACCGGCAGCACAGACCACCACATCCTGATGATTGCATTGCATGAAACAGCGCTGTAGATAGTTTTAAACCTTACTTTTAACATATATATATATATATATATATATATATATATATATACAACAAACTAATAAATTCCAAGGATAAGTACCGCACCGTTCCAGCAACTTACAGAGCAGCTTGGTGTTGCAATGACTGCAAGAAATATTGAATTATAAACAAAGCTTGCTCTTATGTCTTAGATTGAAGAAATAGGGGGAGATACGCATTCATATCTGCAGTGGTAGATGATTCCGCCTAACTAACAGTATGTGCTTGAGTGGGTGAATGGGGAAAATAAAATAAATGCTTCTCAAAATGAGCCTTCAGCAAGCTTATATTCTCCAAGGGTGAGACATCCTCCAATAGGGAGGGAAACTCACTAACATATAACTCCTGGTCATATACCGATATTTCGAAACTTGGTGGTTTCTCCTCAGTGACCGCGGAAAGTGGTAATTTGACTCCTCTGCCTTTCAGTTTTAAGAAGAATACAATCCCAGAAAAGGTTGGTGTGCAATACCGTAGTATGTTTGTTGAGTTTTCAAAAAACCAACCAAAGGTGCCATCTAAGAAGCAAAAGAAAATCATAAAAGAGCAAAACAAACTACATTTTCTTGTGAAAAGTAAAAAATATAAAAAAGATATCCTCTAAGACACAAGTGCTGAGGCAAGTTCTTGGAATGAATCCGCAAGGGACTAAAATACAACAAACTAATAAATTCCAAGGATAAGTACCGCACCGTTCCAGCAACTTACAGAGCAGCTTGGTGTTGCAATGACTGCAAGAAATATTGAATTATAAACAAAGCTTGCTCTTATGTCTTAGATTGAAGAAATAGGGGGAGATACGCATTCATATCTGCAGTGGTAGATGATTCCGCCTAACTAACAGTATGTGCTTGAGTGTGTGAATGGGGAAAATAAAATAAATGCTTCTCAAAATGAGCCTTCAGCAAGCTTATATTCTCCAAGGGTGAGACATCCTCCAATAGGGAGGGAAACTCACTAACATATAACTCCTGGTCATATACCGATATTTCGAAACTTGGTGGTTTCTCCTCAGTGACCGCGGAAAGTGGTAATTTGACTCCTCTGCCTTTTCAGTTTTCTTTTGCTTCTTAGATGGCACCTTTGGTTGGTTTTTTGAAACTCAACAAACATACTACGGTATTGCACACCAACCTTTTCTGGGATTGTATTCTTCTTAAAACTGAAAAGGCAGAGGAGTCAAATTACCACTTTCCGCAAATTACCACAGTCAAATTACCACAGCCGTCTTGTTTTTTATCCCAGCATGCTGAAATAGTTTTCTCAAGACTAAGCTTCTACTGTCGTACACAACTCATCAAAACCTGCTATCCAACTCACCTGTGTTGTTTATCAACCGACTTGTGTTGTTTATTAACCTACTTGTGTTGTTTATCAACCAACTTGTGTAGTGTGCCAGCCCGTCGCATTGTTCCTCAGCCAACAGCGGAACATGTTTAAGGTCTGAGAGAGCAGTTAGTAACAAACTTTAAAACAAACAAACAAGATAAGATGTTTAAGTCTGAGAGAGCAGTTAGTAACACACTTTAAAACAAACAAACAAAGGGAAGAGAAAAGCAAAGACGACATTTGAAACGAAACGAAAGGAAACTCAAATGGCGTTTCAGCTGCGTGAACTCATAAACATTCACATTCTCTGGAAATTAAAACAAATAAACGAGGAAGATTTTAAAAGACCATCTCCATTCAACAAAATTTGCGTCTAATAATGATCGGACCCCAACATTGAATAGGAAGGCATCACCCAACACAACAAATAAACAACAACAAACAAACAAAAGCAATGTGGGAAACACATTCCCAGATATAACAAAGCAGATATATTTGGCAAACCCGCTTTTGTCAAGCAACAAAAAAAAATCCGTAGAAGAATGTATGTTAAGCGTGTTTCTATAAAGGGATCGCTCATTGGAGAATGAATCCATAAGACATCGTGGGACAGCATTATGAGAACATTGCCTCTCTCTCTCTCTCCTCTCTCTCTCTCTCTCTCTCTCTCTCTCTCTCTCTCTCTCTCTCTCTCTCTCTCTCTCTCTCTCTCTCTCTCTCTCTCTCTCTCTCTCTCTCCAAGCTTACCTTACCTGTTCCTGAAGAACTACATGACCCTAATGACAGTTAGGTAGACCGGGCTGGTATGTTTATGCTCAAGCGAGCAATGCAAATCTAGTAACAACACTAGGTCGTGCTTAAGCTCGGGTCTCTGAAAGTGCACTAACCACTACGCTTCTGTCACCCCAACATCGCTTCCATCCCCGAGCCCCCCTACCCCCCCCCCCACCCCACCCACCCCACCCCAACCCACCCCACCTCCCTCCATCCATCAGCTACCCTCCCTTCACTCCCTCCACGATATAAACACTGTTATAAGCTTTCTTAACTTTTCAGTGTGTGTCGATCCTTGCGGTAGTCATTTAGATGTGCAAACAGCAGTCTATTTGTATGCGAAGAAATATATGCAGGCCAGTTTTTACCAGTCAATATTTTTGTTGGTGTTGTTAGCTCTCCTGCTTATTTCGCATTACATTCTGATTGGTTGTGTTGGATGTTCAGTAGGGTTTCAACACTTTCAGTGCTTCCATGGGGGTGCTTGGAACCATTTTGACGCTTTTTTTCCAGAATGCTTGCAGCTGTTTGAATACTTTCAAAAGGTCTGTGCCCATATTAGTACTTTTGAGGAATGTTTGTGGCCCTTTTTAATTTATACTTTCCACAGACGCTTGCAGCCAATCCAATAGTTTCTAGGAATACTTCCATCAATTTTTTTTATACTTTTAAAGAACGCTTACAGCCAGTTTAATGCTTCCTAGCAACGTTTGAAGTCATTCTAACAATTTCCAAGGAATACTTGAAGCCGTTTTAATACTTCAAGGAAATGATTGTAGCCATTGAAATCGTGTCTTGAAATTTCATTTTACATTCTTTGTAGAAATGATTGCATCCATATTGACAATGTCGAGAAATGATCGTAGCCATTGTAGCGTTTTGATCCAGTCCATGAACACAAAGCCATTTTATACCGTCCAGGAATGCTTGCAGCCATCTTGATACTTTCTAGCGAACCCCCTTTTGAAAACAAAATGCTTACTAAGTATCTTGTGACGATTTTGAAACTTTCCAATGATGCTTTCAGCTATCTGATGTTCCAGGTACACTTACAACCATTTTTACGCTTTCCAAGGATGATCATGGTAATTTCGATAAGTTACATACATGGATACATCAGAGCTTTCATTTTTCGAGAACCTCCAGCCAGTGTGATACTTATCAGGAAGCTCTGCAGTCAAGTTGATACTTTCCAGGAAAGCTTCTGGCCACTCTGATGCTTCAAAAAAAAAAATTTAAAAGATAAAGAACAGAAAAAAAATGCTTGTAGTC
>JAFLJL010014845.1:116039-143539 GCA_018398815.1 Conus ventricosus | reverse complement strand
AGGAGACAGACAGAGAGACAGACAGAGAGAGACAGAGAGAGACACCCACACACAGAGACAGAGACAGAGAGACAGACAGGCAGAGAGACAGACAGGCAGAGAGACAGAGACAGAGAAAGTGAAACTGTCAGGACCAGAATGAGTGAGGGACAGACAGACAGACAGACAGACAGACAGAGACACAGAGAAAGAATGAGAGACAGAGACAGAGAGAGCAACCCACAGACCCACAGACAGACAGATAGGACAGAGACACAGAGAGAGGCTCTTCGTGTGTGGGAGCTGGTTTCTCGCATCTGGAACTTGCTCTTAGAGCCACGCGCTTTGGATACAAATCTCGTCTCGGAGTACTGGGGTGAGGGAGAGGGGGTGGGAAGAAGAGGAGGATCACACCTCCTCCCCCCCCCCCCTCCCAGCTCCCCATGCAGCTTGAAGGCAGACACCTGATATAACATTCTGATTGTGTCATTATGGACCGCCAGCGAACCCGATAGTCATCAGCGGATGGTGATTCGGTCAGATTGTGCAGAAACTGCTGGCGTGCACAGAACAAGAGAGAATCCTCCTTCTGCTGAGGTCTGACTCTAAGGAAGAGGAGGGGCTGGGAGGAGGCACAGAGAGAATAGGTTCAGCTAGGTGCTTCGTATGAAGGACGAAGTAATCGACATGTTGTGTAAGATGAAGCATTGCATATACAGACACACAGACACAACTAGCACGCCTACTCGCACACACGCAAATCTACCGTGTTTATGCAGAGAGAGACAAACCGGCAGACAGACAGACACACACACACACACACACACACACACACACACACACACACACACACACACACACACACACACACCACACACACACACACACACACACACACACACACACACACACACACTCTCTCTCTCGGAGAGAGAGAGAGAGAGAGAGAGAGAGAGAGGAGAGAGAGAGAGAGGGAGAGAGAGAGAGAGAGAGAGAGAGGAGAGAGAGGGAGAGAGAGAGGAGAGAGAGAGAGAGAGAGAGAGAGAGAGAGGGAGAGAAGAGAGAGAGAGAGAGAGAGAGAGAGAGGGAAGGAGAGAGAGGGAGAGAAGAGAGAGACAGAGAGAACGGAAAGAAGAGAAAGAAGAGACAGAAGAAAAAAACAATAAAGTAAACTAAGAAAAGAGATGAAACAAAAAGAAGAAATAAAATCATACGGACGACGCAAAATCTATCTTCATGCTGTCTAACATCCGCACATCCACGCATCCACGCCCCTCTCTTTGCTACATCAATGCGAGGATTGTTCAGTATCTAGCATCCACGCCCCTCTCATTTGCTACATCAATGCGAGGATGTTCAGTATCTAGCATCCACGCCCCTCTCTTTGCTACATCAATGCGAGGATTGTTCAGTATCTAGCATCCACGCCCCTCTCTTTGCTACATCAATGCGAGGATTGTTCAGTATCTAGCATCCACGCCCCTCTCTTTGCTACATCAATGCGAGGATTGTTCAGTATCTAGCATCCACGCCCCTCTCTTGCTACATCAATGCGAGGATTGTTCAGTATCTAGCATCCACGCCCCTCTCTTTGCTACATCAATGCGAGGATTGTTCAGTATCTAGCATCCACGCCCCTCTCTTTGCTACATCAATGCGAGGATTGTTCAGTATCTAGCATCCACACCCCTCTCTTTGCTACATCAATGCGAGGATTGTTCAGTATCTAGCATCCACGCCCCTCTCTTTGCTACATCAATTCAGCTATGCAACTAAAACATATACATAAAGCTATAGTCTTTGGGTTATTACCATGCACACTTGTGCCGAACTGATTTCGAATTGAATTTCTGCAAACGTCTGACGTAGACAAACATGTAACATCTACAAGCGTGACTTCAAAAGGATAAATTCCAAAAGAAGAGAATTAACTTTCTGTAAGCTGTGTTCACATGGATAGACCTCAGAGATGATTCTATAAACGTGTAATAGGTTTTAAAGGTGTATGCAAGGCTGACTAGCTATCTACGACAGTATATGTAGGTAGATGGAGGACTTAATACCCGAAACAGCTAGACACACAATTTGAAACAAGTGAATGAACTCTGCCTCATGTGACAAATACCTGATGAAAAAAAACCCCAAAGATTTCAAGTCATTACACAACTTAACAACGCGTCTTTTTTTAAATTCTCACTGTTAAAAGAATTGTCCAGCATGAGAGAGACCAGTGTCTCTATTTTATCAGAAGAAGTAGCCATGGATGCAAAGCTTTAAACAATGATCTGAAGGTACGAACTACAGGGTCGAACTTTAATTAAGGACCACCCCGAAAAAAGTCCCCTTCTTTTTAAATTGGTCAAAAATACAAGCAATGCATTTTTTCGAAGAATTCGACTGGGAAAGGTTTAAGGGGTTAACAGAGTATTCCGCAAAGCTGCAAAAGCTGTCTTATTGTCACGTGCGGCATGCAGAGGGGGGGGGGGTTGAAAGTTGCAGAGTGTTGTCAAAATTGCTTGTTTTTTAAGCAAGAGTGAACACTGCTTCAAACGGTTTTGCACTGAATTTCCAAATGCACGTGCAAAAACCAATGCATTGCAGGCATTTTATGACTGGAATGCCCCTAAAAGCAGCCCAACGTGCATAATTCATCATAACACAAAAATGCCTCCAAGACGCAAGCTGTTTGATTTTGACCGGACCCGGGCGATTGCATGGCGGCAGGATCGAGTTGGCGTTCGAGAAGTGGCCAGAAGACTACAAGTGTCCACTCCGTCATCATTCGGCTGAGAGAAACGTTTTCAAGCCACATGGAACTGTCAAGAGAGACCCCGTCCAGGCCAGCCAAAGAAGACCACTGCAAGAGATTGACAGGTTCATCTGCAGTCATGCTCTTCGGACCAGGACCACCACCTCCAACACCATCAGGCGTCGGCTCCAAGCTGCCACTAACACAGCAGTGTGTGAGATGACATAGCGGCGGCGCTCAATGCTGCCAACCTTCGAGCAAGGCGCCCAGTCCGGAAACCAAACTGACTACGTGCCCACCGGGCACGTCGCCTGGCCTGGTGCACAGCTCATCGAACAATGGACTCGGGCTCAGTGGCGGATGGTGCTTTTCACCGATGAATCCAAGTTCCAGTTGAAGCCACGAGATGGACGCATTCGGGTGTGGCGGCTTCCCAGGGAGCAGCTGGCAGATGACGTCAATCCAGGAGGTCGTCGCTTTTGGTGGTGGCTCCGTCATGGTAGGGGGGGGGGGGGGGCATCTAGCAGTCACCACAAGACTCCCCTGTACCATGTGGATGGCAACCTGAACGGCCAACGCTACCTGCAGGAGATTTTACGGCCTTTGGTTGTCCCAGCACTCCAGCAGATTGGGGCTCAGGCTGTGTTCATGGACGTTAATGCCACCCACATCGTTGTCGAGCCGTGAACATTTTTGTGGTGCAAGCTGGCATCACCAGGATGCCATGGCGGCAAACAGCCCGGACATGAACCCTATTGAGAACATCTGGGGCGAGCTTGGAGGAGAGTTCAAGAAACTCACCCTGTTCCGGCAAATCGACAGGAGCTGCTGCACTACCTGCAGCAGGAGTGGGCAAACCTCCCCCAGGCACTCATTACAAGAACAGTCAACACCATGAGGCAGCGCTGTGTGGATTGTGTGGCAGCACGAGGGGGCACACTCGGTTTTGATCAGACTGTAAAGAAACACTCTTTTTGTGAATGTCATTTTGGGGGTAGTCTCATTCAGGCTCCCCTGTCTAATCAGAAAGAATGATTTTTTTTATGAAAGTGACAAAATGTTGTTCACTGATAATGAAATTAAACATTTATAAAGTTTTTTGTCGTTTGTCGGATTTTCTTTCTATGTTTTGTGAGACTGTGTATAAGTGGTCCTTAATTAAAGTTCGACCCTGTAGATAGACCTAAACACATTGGATATGTCCCAAATAATGAAACCTTGCGACAGTTTTATGATGCTTCCGGCCCCAACAAACGATCCAGTCAGATGAGGGTACCGTCAAATATGACGGTACAGCTGTTCTTGCATCAATCTCCTAGCGTCCTAAGAGACCATGTTTTCTTTTTTTCAATTTTTTTTCCATTTCAATTCACAGCTACAAACTCTGTTTGGCATTCTGTCGTAGCCGTCGCTAAGTGACACCAATGAAGCTGTTCTATCATGTGTAATAGATTCGACGCTTCAGTAGTGCCAAGCTGTTTTCTTCTGCAAGACCTTTGTCTAGTTTTTCTCTCTCTCTCTCTCTCTCTCTCTCTCTCTCTCCTCTCTCTCTCTCTCTCTCTCTCTCTCTCTCTCCTCTCTCTCCTCCTCCTCTCTCTCTCTCTCTCTCTGTATGTTTGCGTATGTGTGTGTTGTGTGTGTGTGGTGTGTGTGTGTGTGTGTGTGTGTGTGTGTGTGTGTGTGTGTGTGTGTGTGTGTGTGTGTGTGTGTGTGTGTGTGTGTGTGTTCTGTCTCATTTCCGTACCACTTAGTGGCATTACCCCCCAGGCCCCCCTCATTGTGGTACCCCATCCACAACCACAGCCTGACTTGTCCTGCCACCGCCCCGGCACTGGCAGTCCACGGGGAGCAGTTGGAGTCAAGTCGTTATAAGGCAACCCACAGAGAGGACACTGCACTGTCACCTTGTCATTTCGGTGGTGTTCTAGTGACGCCTGTTCTAATCCAGCATAGGCAGAACACCATACTAAGCCCCTACTGACGACAAAAAACTGCTTAGTCGCGGAGCCAGCGTGAGCGAGCTGTCTCCCCCCCTCCTCCCCCCCCCCCCCCCCCGGAGGGTGCACCTAACGGCAATCTCCATGAAGTCTCCAATACTCAAGACCCCGACACGAATGTTACGAAGGGCATGGATTCGGAGGAGAAAATCGAAACTATGGTTACCTGAAAGCAATGCATGTAGGGCTACAGAATTGATCTGTTTATATGCTGATCGATTTAGAGATGAGGAGGAGGATCTGATGCTTGAAGGGATCCATTCTGGTACTGAGCGAGCATGCCAGGGCTGTACTCTGTGCTTACTTTCATTGCGTATCCCGGGGTCAACCAGACTTAAGAGATACAGACACCTGTCGTGTTGATACGAAAATTTGAGCAACACTCTCTGAGACACATTCATTGAGTAGATGCCCGTGGTGAGTTTAGTTGAGGTCGCCGGTATTGGCTAACTCCAAGGTGAGCAACACTCTCTGAGACACATTCATTGAGTAAATGCCCGTGGTGAGTTTGTGTTGAGGTCGCCGGTATTGGCTGACTCCAGGGACATCGTTGGACAGGCATGGTGTCGCCCTCTGGAGCAGGACTACCGCTGGCACCTCAACCACGCCATTACTGTCGTCGACAGCTTAGCATACCGTGTTCTGCATATGTTGGATCTGAGCAGACGCCACTGAACATCACCAAAGGGACTCAGTAGCAGTGCAGTATCTCCTCTGGTGGGTTGCCCAGAGCTGACTTGATACTGACTCTCCTGCAGACTGCTGATTGCCGTGGCTGCGGCGTGACAACCCGGGGTATGAACATGGATGGGAAGCCAGGATGAGTTGCGCTGTGGGTAATGCCACAAGAGCGGCTCAGGAGTTCAGACCGTAAAAAAAAGAAAAGACAATCAGCGCATTTTTAGATCAATCCACACCACCCGTAGCTGGGTTGCTATGACTGATCAGTATTCTGTACCATTATCGCCCATAGTGCATGCCACTTTAAGTTGGTCTTATCCCTAATATAGCAGACCGTTTCATGCTTTGTCCTGGTGCCTTCCTGGCTATGCTGGCAGCTTTTTCCTGCTAAATGACATAACAGGCAAGGATGGAGCAAAACTATGGAACATTATTAGATTCAAAAGCCCTTTTCGAAAAAAACACAAAGATTTTTGGCGTCGTACAAAGTCATTCTTTTCTTGCTTTGGAGTTATCATTTTTTTGCTTTGGGGGCCCTGATGGTTATACCATAATATTAATTGCTATGAAAAGAATCATTATGATTCAAGAAAATATTAACTATTACTTTGTGTGCATGCGCACTGAAACACAACATAAAAAAATAGCAGCTGTCGCCCTGATTACCGGAAATAAGTTCCTGTTTACATTTCACGGCACGTAGCTCACTGTGGTCATTGAGCTTGATTTAAATTTTCATTTTCTCTCTGTTGACTCATTTTTCAATGTTTTAGCTGCACAAGAAAAAAGAAAGTCAAAACTGTTTCTTTTGACGTTATATCATCATCTGGATTTTCTTTACGCACACAACTGACAACTTCACCTTAATACATCAGTTATCATTTTTTTTAAAAAAATGTGACATTTCCCCGGAAGCTATTGGTTTTGGCCTTAAATTAAACCCGTTAACCTTTTCAACTAAAAAAAAAAAGAAAGCAAAATTTTTTTTACATTTCTCTGGATTTTCTTTAAAAGGCCCAAAGAAAAATTACCCAAAACACCAGTTTCCCCCTTTTTTTAAAAAACTTTCGAACATTTAAAAACAACGTTATTTTAAAATAAAAAAAGGGAATCTAAAAATCCAAACCTTAACAATTGACAAAACATTTTAAGGTTTTGGGCCCTTTTTTATGGCCCCCAAGGGAAATTGGGGAACTTAAAAATGGGCCCCTTTTAAAAAGCCCACTTTTTAAAAAAACTTTTTTTGAAAAAAAAAACATTCAAAGGCTCCGCCCAAAAAAAAGGGCCGAAACCGAAAAACCGAGGTTTTACGATTTGGGGGTAAACTTCGCTAAAAGGGGAAAAGGGATGAATGAATTTCCTTTTTTAAAAATTTTCGTTGCCTAAAATTTTTTTCCCCCCAAAAAAAAACCGAAAAAGAGTCCGAAAAAACCGGCCTTTTCGCCTTTTGCCCCCTTTGGTTTGTTAAGAAAAAGGTTTTTGTCTTAATTTTCGGCCTAATTTTTTTTCCAAAAGGGTTTTTTTTAATCGCCCGCCCGCCCCCTTTGACTTTAATTCTTTTGGGTTGGTTTTGGGGCAAATTCGACTAACAAAAGGGTTTTAATGTTTTCCCCTGCTTTCCCTCCCTTTCAGTTTAAACTTCCCATTTGTTTTTTCCCGCCAAAGGGGCCCCCTCACTGCACCAAAACCCGGACCCCCTTTTGATCATTAAAATTTTAAATTTTGTTTTTTATTATGCAAAAAAGAAAAAAAAAAATAATAATAATAATAAAAAAAAAATTATAATAAAAAAATAATAAAAATAATAATAAAAAAATAAAAAAAATAAAAATAAAAATAATATTGATAAAAAAATTAAAAAATTTATAAAAAAAAAAAAAAAAATTTTTTAAATAAAAAAAAAAAATTTAAAAAAAAAAAAAAAAATAAAAAAATAAAAAAAAAAACAAAAAAAAAAAAAAAATTTAATAAATAAAATAAAAAAAAAACACCCAAAGTAAACTTCTGATGCCCCCTCCCCCCCCCCCCCCCCCCCCCCCCCCTTACCGCGGGCGCCCCAAAACCCTATAATCAGTTCATCAAAAAACCCGAAATTTTGTATTCCCCCGGGGTTTGTTTTTTTGTTTTTTCTTTATTTTTTTAAAAAAATTTAGAAAGGGAAAAAGGGGTATTCCTTTTGGGAAACCAAAAAAAGCGAAACCCCCACCCCCCCAAGGCCCCCATCCCTCCATTATCAATAAAAAAAATTAGGCCCAAACCTAAAAAAGAAAATAAGAATTTTTCCCCCCCAAGGTCCCAAAATTTTTCCGTGTTTGAAAAATTTTTAAAAAAAATCCCAGAAAAACAAAAGAACCGAACCGGAAAAAAATTAAATTAAAAATTATAAGAAAAAAAAATTTGAAAAAAAAAAAGGGGTTTATTTTTTTGTTTGAATAAACTTTTAAAAATCCCTTTTTTAAATTTTTTTTAAACGGCAAATTTTTCCCTTTGTTTTTAAATTTCCTTCCCAACTTTAATTGAAAGAAAAACTTAAATATACTTTTTTTTTTTAAAAAGATGTGTTTTTTTGTTTTTTCCCTTTGGTTTTGGTTGTTTTTCACATCTTTCCTTTCAATTTGGTTGGTGTTTGTATTTTGGGGGGTTTTTTGCCGTGTTTTAAAAGTCTAAATTTTTTTTAATTTTCCCAAAGGGAAATTTTTTCGGCCGCCCGAATAAAACTTTTAACGCAAAAAAAAGGGTAGGGGGGTTGGGGGGGGGGGTTTTTGGGGGTGGGGGTGGGGGGGGGAGGAGGGGGGGGGGTGGGGGTAAAAATGCCGTTTTGTTGGGTGGTTTTTTTGTTTTCTGTGTGTGAAAACCCCCAAAGGGGCATTAACCCTTTCCCCAAAAAAAATTCCCAAAGTGGATTTGTTTTCCTTTTTTGGGAGTTAAAATTTTTTTTGGGTTCGACCAAACAAAAGAAGGGAGCTGGGGGAGGGTGGGGGTGGGGGGGGGAGGGGGTGGGGGGAAAATGGGGGGGGTTAAAAAGGGAATTTTAAAGGAAAGAAAGGGGAAGGGAGGGAAAAAAGGACGAAGGGGGGGGAAAAGGGGGGAGGAGAGGAAGGGGAGGAAAAGAAAGGGGGGGAAAAAGGGGGGGAAGGGGGGGGAGAGAGGGGGGAGAGGGGGGGAGAGAGGGGAAAAGGGAGAGAGAGAGAGGGGAAGAGAGGGGAGAGCCCGACAGACAGACAAAACCGAAAGACGGGGAACGCAGACAGACAGACAGACGGGAAAGGCAGGCAAAACAGACAGCCAGACGGGAACTGAAACAGGGGACAGCCCAAAGAAAAGACGGGACACAACAGACACAGACACAGACAAGGGGGAAACAGGAGACAGACAAAACAGACGGGACAGACAAAAACAGACAAGGGGGACAGACAGACAGACAGACAGACGGGACAGACAGGGGAAAGGTTTAAGGGGTTTCTTTTGGGAAAAGGAAAAAGAAGGAAAAGGGGGGGTTTATGAGGTTTGAGCTGTATTTTTGGGTCTCAATTTGGGGATTGGGTTTTTTCTAAACTTTAAACAATCGCCCGGGGAAAACCGTTCCCCTTTCGCTAAACCAAAGACTTCCCCCAAAGGAAACACTTTTTAATCAAAACGGGAAAATTTGGGGGGGGGGATGTTAAAGACTTTAAAAAGCAACACAAAACTTTTAAACTTTTTTGGGACACCGATTCCATGGCCCGGGGGGGAAGGGTTTTTTAAAAAAATCGAAAGGGGTTCTTAAAAATGTTTTTTGGGGTTTTTTTGTTGTTTTTTTTATTTAAATTTAAACTATCAATCTTTTAAAACAACTTTTTTAAACCAATCTATCTATCTTTTATCCTATCTATAAAACTAATCAACTATTATCTATCTGCCCTATTGTCTATCTATCGGGTCTGTCTGTCTGTCTATCTATCTATCTATTTCTATTATCTATCTATCTATCTTTTGGGTCACCTGTCTGTCTACCCTTAATTACTTGATGTCTGTCTGCCTTTTTAAAGCCAACTTTTTTTAGTTTGGGCAAAATTCCTTTCTAGTTTTTTTCCCCTACAGAAAAGAAAACGTTTCCCCAAAAAAAGTTTCCCTAGCTAAAGACTTGCAAGATAAAAATTATTTTCTAAAAAAAGGACAGATGCCACCAGACTCCCAATATTTTTTAAGATGGGTCAAGAAAAAAACGAGTGTTTAAATCATTTGGGGACCTTTGAAGATTCAAACCCAACCACAACTTTGTGACGGGCGAACTTTACTGAGGTAGGCAATTAAACCTTTTCGAACGCATACATTTCTCTTACACCTCACCCGGGCAAAAAAGGCAAAAAAGTAGGTCGAATTTGATTGATTTTGTAAATCTGCTCTTCCTGTTAAAAACCAGTATGTACAGTCCACGGGGGACAGACGGGACAGAATAGAAAAGAAAAAATTAAAAGAAAGAAGATAGATCGATAGATAGTTTAGATGATAGAAAGATAGAAAATGAAGAAAAAGGGGAGAGAGAGAGAGGGGGAAGGAAAAGGAGAGAGAGGGGGGGGAGGGGGAGAAAGGGGAGGGGGGGAAAAGGGGAGAGAGAGGGTAAAAAATAGATAGATAGAAAATGGTTTTTTATGTTTTTGTTTTTAAAATTTTAAAGAAAATTTTTTTAAAGTCTTTTTTGATTTAATCTTTTTTTTAAAATTTTTTTTGAAAAGCGTGGGGTGTGTGAGGGTTTTTTGGGGGTTTGCGTGGGGGTGGGGGGGTGGGGGTGGGGGTTTTGGGGGTTTTGTGGGGTTGGGGGGGGGGGGGGGTGGGGGGGTTTTTTGGGGTCGGGGGGGTCGGGTTGTTTGTATAAAAAAATACTAAAAGAAAGGTTTTTTTATTGAAACCGTTTAAAAATTTGTCTTTTTTTTTAAAGTTTTTTATGTACTTGTGAAAGGGTTTGGGGGAGCAGAAGAAAAATTTCCGATGGACAAAAAAAAATTTGTTTGAAGGGAAAATTAAATAGTTTGAGGGGAAAAAGAAAAAAAAAAGGGCAACGGAAAAAAATGGGTTTAGACGGGAGGTGGGTAGTTTCGTAGGAAAAATAAATAGAAAGACGGGCCCAGGCGGGAAACAAAAAATTGGGAAGACAGACGGGGGGGTTTTGCTAGAGAGTAAAAATAAAATAGATAGAAAGATAGATAGATAGATAGATAGATAATAGTTTGATAGACAACGGGACAGACAAAATTGCATACATCATGTTTAAATACAGGCAAACAAAATAGATGATAGATGCCCAAAACCGACAGACAGATAATACACAGATGAAATTCATGCAGCACACCCACAAAACCACACACACACACACACACACCCCCACACGAAAACACACAAAACACCCCACACACACACAACCACACACACACCACACCACACACGCGGCACACCCGCACGCACCCGAAAAGCACACAAAACACAAAAACCACACAAAATTTATATATATAAAAAATTATATATATAAAAAAATATATATTGTTAAAACAAGTTAAAGGGGGAATTTTAAAAAAAAACTACAAATTTGTTTTCGAGCTGTTGCGTTTGGTAAACGGGAATGGTTTTTTTGGTTTTGCCCCCCGCCGAGGGTTTATATACCCGGTGGGTTTTCCCTTTTTGCGGTTTGTTTGCACGTCCCGGTTTTTGGGTTTGCACTTTGTTTTTTTGGGGGGCTTTCGGTTTTTGTTTTGGGGTTTTTGTTAAAATAACAGCGATTTCCATTTATTTCGGGAAGTTTTTTAACAAATTTTTTTTTGGTTTTTAAAGTTGCTAAGTGTGGTTTGTTTAGTTTTTAAACCCTTTTTTTCATTTAAAAACTTTAGGTTTTCCAAAAAACCCTATTAAAAAACCCCCAAATTTTTTGTTCCTGGGTGATTGCTTTTTAAAAAAGATTTCCCGGAAAAAAATTGAAAGCTTGTTTTTTGCTTTTTTAAAATTTTCCAATATTTTCCCTCATTTCTGTTTTGGTTTTGTAAAAATTTTTTTTTTATTAAATGCCCTTTTTTGTTTTTTTGAATACGGGTTTTGGGAAGGGGTTTTTTTAAGTGACCCCTATGTATGTTTCTTTTTCATTTTCTTTGTTCCAAAAAAAGAGGTGAAACGTTGGGTTTCTTGAAGGGTTTAAAAAAGGAAAATTGTTGAAAACCAATGTTTGTCTAATTTTTTCACTACCTTTTTTTTTGCTTAAAATGGAAATTTTTTTAATTTTTGGTTTTTGGGAAAAGGAAATTTTGCATAGTTCTTTCTTTTGGGTTTTTCGTGTGGTTTTTGGGGGTTTTTTGGTATGCACCCGGGGAAATCGTTGAAAAGGGTCCGACTTTTTTTCCGAGTTTTTTTTTCTTAAGTTGGACACAAAAAATAGCCCGCCCAGTTCACAGTTTTGAAACCAAACAAAATGACCCATGGTTACGTGGGAAATTGTTGGGGTTTCTTTTTGGTTTTTTCCCTTTAAAAACCAGGTTTCTTTTTTGCTTTTTTAGTAAGGGTTTTCTTGGTGTTGGGAAAAATGATTTTCCCTTTTCTAAACCGGGGAAAGTCGTGGGGTTACGGGAAAATTTTTCAGGGCTTTGGGGGAGTATTTCCCTAATCTTTTAAGAGGGGTTAAAAAAAAGTCTATTTAAGCCAAATGGGGGAATGAATACTGTTTTAATTTTTGTTTATTGAGTTTTTTTAAAACCAAATTGGAAAACTTCGTATATTTCTTCCAGAGGGTTTTGAAATTCAAGAGTTTGATTTTACTTTTCTTTATTTTTTTTTTCCCAAAATTTTTTTCCCTTAAATTTTGCCAAATTTCGTTTTTGGGAGGGGATTTTTTAAGCAAATTTGTTGGATTTTTTATAAAAATTGGGCTTGGGGTCTTTGAGGTTTATAAAGCTTCTTTTGTTTTCTTTTCGCTTCTATCCTGTCACTTAAAACCCCCCCCAAGGCAAAAAAAAGGGAGACAACAAACCGTAAACAGTGAAGAGTGTTCAAAAAATCCCGCAGAAAATAGGGGGAAAGGAACTCCCAAACAATTGGATAAAATTTTACAAATTAAAAAGCCCCCAGACAAAAAAAAAATAAAAGCAAAAAAAATAGGAAAAAAAAAAATCATATGGAAATAACCCCCCATACAGGGGAAAACCCCAAAAAAAAACAAAAGGGAAAAATTCTTAAAAACCCCAACAACTTCATTTCCAAAAAACCCAAACTGTCCAAAATATTTAAAAAAAAACACTGTCAAACTATCGTACCATTTTTTCCCCCAAACCCCCAAAAACCAAATTTCCCGCATCCAACAAAATAAAAATCAACCCAGCAAAAAAGGGGGTTGAAAAAAGGGAAAAACTTCCCAATTGAAACCAAAAAGGAGCAGTGCTCACTAAGAAAATAAATGTCTTCACAAAAAACCTTTTTATCCCAAGGCAACGTGACATCAGAAAAAGAAAAAGAAACAAACCCAAGGGGGTCAAGAAAACCCCTTCAAAACCCGATATGCAAACCCAAAAAAGTCATTTAATAAAGAAAAATATACAAAAACCCAAAAAAACTGAGCAAATATATCTGGAAACTTAAAGACGCCCAAAAAAAAGCACAATTTTATCCCGGAAAACCCTAAAAAAGGGATCACCATACAGCAATTTTTTCAAAAAGGTTAACCATGTTTAACGGAAAAAAAGGTTAATACATCAAAAACCCCAAAATTAAACAAAATTTTTAAAAACCCAAAACAGAAAAAGTAAAACCCAAATGCAAAGGGATAAAAAAAGGGGAAAACGTTGTTAGTGAACCAAACCCAAAAAAAAAACCTGAAAGCCCCCTCAAAACACGTGCAGGGAAAACCCCCACGTTCAAAAAACCGCAAACGGGAGCCCACACGCCCATATAACATCGGCGGTGGGCAAACCAAAAAAACCCTTTTGAAGACAGCGCAAAACGCTTGAAAAAAAATTTGGGGAAAAGTTTTTTAAAATTCCTCTTTTAAAATTGTTTTAAAACTAAATTTTGCTCCCCAAAGGGGGTTTTAAACACTTAAAAATTTTTTTTTAAAAACATTTTAAATTTTAATAATCTCTCCCTCTCCTATCCCCTCTTTTCCCCCTCTCTCCCCTCTCTCTCTCCCCTTTTTCTTTTCTCTCTATTTTTGTATATATTTTATTATATTAGATATAGAAATAAATATTTTATAAAATAAATATGCATTTCAACAAACATACATACCCTAAAAAAAAAACCCCAAAATACCCCGAAAATACTTACATATCAATTACTTTAATGCCTCAAAATTTTCAAAACAACAACCAAAGCACATTTGTCCAGATTGCAGGCGCATCGATAAAAAATTAGTTTAAACTTTCACAATTTTTTCCCCTCCTCTCTTCCCCCCTCTCCCCTCCCCTCTCTCTCTCCCCCTTTTCTCTCTCTCCCCTCTCTCTCCCCTCTTTTTTCTTCTCTTTTTTTCCCCCTTTCTCCTCTCTCCCCCTCTCTCTCTCTCTATTTCCCCCCCTTTTTCTCTCTGTCCCCCCCCCCCTTTCCTCTCCGGCTGGCTCCAATTCTTTTTTAATCAGTGCTTTAGTCAGCTGAAACTATTAAAAAACAGTTTGAAAGTCAACGCATTTCCCAAAAAAGGGTTTATGAGGTGATTCCCCCTTGACCAAAAAACCCCCCCAAAAAAAATTTACAACCCTGCTCAAAATATTTTGCAGTTGTTTACATTTGGGGTTTTGGGCATCCAAAAAATTTAAAGTCCCGAAAACCACTCTTTTATTTAACTATGCCTAGTTTAAAACCCTTTCAAAAAACAACCACTTTCCCTGCTAAATCCGGGATCACCCAAAAAGCATAAAAAGAGGCAGCACTTTTTAAATTTGGGTTCATAGCATTTTGTATGAAAGTGTCAAAAAAGGGTTTGAAAAACCCGATTTACAATACCAACCCAATTTCGATGGTCGAAAGAAAATTGATCCCGGTTTCAAACCCTTTGGGGATCTTTTAACGCCCTTTATTGGGGACGGCCAATTTTTAAAAAAATCCCAAAATCGTCCAATGCATTTTTGTATTTTTTCTGGGGTGATTCCAACACATCTGTCTTGGCTTTGTGTGTAGAGGCCCCTCCCGTTGACGACATCCATTCAAAGGATGGGAATTTGTGTTTCCGAACGAAAAAGCACAAAAAACACTCTCTCCCCGGGTAAGTATCAGGGTAGTAGATGTTATTCACTGATTGGTCCCAACAGCTGTAACGTTCCCTTTTGAGAACCGGTTTTTTTGGTCATTGATGTTGTGTTGGTGAGGTGTTATTGGGGTTTGGGGCACCCCGCATTTTGGGGAAATTTCAAAACCCGGGGTGATTCTCCCCTTTTTGTTGCAGTGCTGAAAAAGGGGGTTTTCTTTGTCCCTTTGATTCTTTTTAAAAACCCCTTTAAAAATTGTTTAAATTTTCTCTTAAAAGGGAAATTTAACTACCCCCTCATCAGAAGTGGGGTACTGCCCCCGAAAAAAACGTTGGTGTTTCATCGAATTTTCCCGCTTAAAAATCCAGGCCCAAAACACAGCTCAAGGGGCTAAAAGAAGAAAAAAACGTGAACCCGTTGACCCCTTTCTTTAGGGCATACTAAAACATACATTTACCCCAAAAAAAAATAAAAAATACATAAAAATACATACATACATACTAAAAAAAAACAAGAAAGCATGCATGCAGCAACAGGGGTACAAGCATACATACTACAACATACATAAATACTACATACATAATACATACATACATACATTTATACATACCTACATCCCTACAGCATACATACATACAAAAAACAAATAAATTTTCCCTTTTTCCCCTAACTACTACCCCACGACATTCAAACAAACATGCATTCATGCATACAAAGATATTTGCGAAGAATTTTGATGCCAAAAATAAGATAGATAGATAGATAATAGATAAGATAGATAGAATTTGATAGATAATAGAAAGATAGATAGATAGATAGAAAGATAGAAAGACAGACAGATGTATTGACAGACTGCAGTACCCCTTCTGGTGCCGTTATCCAAACAAGGCACGCCCTGTTTCAAACCAACCAAAAACAACATAAATTTCAGAGTAGAGAGGGAAAAACTGACACGCTTTGGGAACCCCCCTGGAAACCAAACATCCCCACGTTTTTAATTTGGGATGGGCCCTTGCGTCGGCTCTTCAAGGGAAGGTTAACAAGAAGAATTTGTTTTAAATCCCCCGGAGTTTTTCTTGTGTCAAGCAAAAAAGTTGTTAGTTTGGAAATTTTCCTTTTGGGCGGTGTGTTGTGTGTTGTGTGGTTTTGGTGTGGTGTGTGTGTGTGCGTGGCCCTGGGGTGCGTTCGTGCGTTTCGGCGTGCGTGCGTGCCGGGGGTTTTGGTGGGGTGTTTTGTGTGTTGGTGTGGGGTGTGTGTGTAGTGTGTGGGTGGGAAAGTGTTGTGTGTGTGTGTTTTGTGCGTGGTGTGGTTTGTGTGTGTGTGCGGCGTTTCGCGCGCGTGTGTGTGTGTGTGTGTGTGTGTGTGCATGTGTGAATTTTGGGGTGGGGTTGGTGTGTGTGTGTATGTGTGTGTGTTGTTTTTGTGTGTGTGTGTGTTGTTTGCGTGTGTGGCGTGGTTTTGGTGTGGTTTTTTTGTGTGTGTGTGTGTGCTGTGTGTGTGTGTGTGTGGGGTGTGTTGTGTGTGGGTAAGTGTGGGGAATTTTGGGTGTGTGGTGTGTGTGGTGGGGTGTGTGTTTGTTGGTGTGTGGGGTGTGTGTGTGTGGGGTTTCCTAGTTTCTCGCCCAAAAGAGAGAGAGAAAAAGAGAGAGAGGGGAGATAAAAGAGAGGAAGGGGAGAGAGGGGGGGAAAAACGGTAATTCCCTTTTCATTTTTTTTATTGGATACTAAGGTTTTAAGAAGGGTTCTCGGAATGGGGGGGGAAGTAGGAATATGAGAGAGAGGAAAAAAAGGTTTTTCGTTTTGTTTTTGGGTTTGGTCCTTTTTTTAATTCTATTAAAGTTTTATAAAACAAATTTCTTTACAATTGTCTCATCTCTGAAAAATAAATTGACAGTGCCTTATTTTTTTTTTTTAAAAACTTTATTTATTTTTATTAATTTACTTTCCCGAATTTGTTGACCCGGGGGATGAATTTAAAACAACAAAAATGGCCGGGACCGTGCACAAATTGGGAGCCTTGACTGCCCCCCATTGGGGTCGCAAGATGGGGAGCATCTAAGAAGGGCTAAAATTTTTAAAATTTTCGGAAATGCTTTTACCTTTTCCGAAAAACTTGAAAAAAAAAAAGGTAAAAAAAAAAAGGTACCTTTTGGTACAAGAAAAATCCAGGGTTTTTCCCCCCAAAAACTCAAAACTTACTTTGTGACCAAGTGGTTACAGAAAACGTTGAAGATTTCTCCAAAAGGTTCCTTTTTTCTTTTCCTTTTAATTTTTTAATCTAATTTTTGGGTTTTTTATTTTGGTTTTTTTAAAAAGTCAGTAAAAAATATGTTAAAACTGACAAAAAAAAGGTTTCCCCTCAGCAGTCAGTTGTCGGGGAGAGCTTTTAATCCCATTAAAAACCCCTTTTTCTTCTTGTCCCCCACCCTCCCTTCCCTTTACGTTTCCTTCTATCTGTACTCACCCCCCCTTCCCTCTCCCTTCACTTCCGTTTTCCCATTTATCACTGTGTGTGTGTGTGTGTGTGTGTGTGTGGGGTGTGTGTGTTTGTGTGTGTGTGTTGGGGTGGGGTGGTTTGTGTGTGTGTGTGTGTGTGTTGGGGGAAAAGAGAGAGAGAGAGAAAAGCGAAGAGAGAAGAGAGAGGTGTGTGTGGGGTGTGTGTGTGTGTGGGGTGTGTGTGTTTTGTGTGGGTGCGGCCCTGCGTGCGTGGGGTGCGTGCGTGCGTGCGGGCGTGGGGTGCGGTTTCGTCGTGCGGCGTGGTTCCGTTTCGGGTGCGTGCGGGGGTGCGTGGTCGGGGCGTGCGCGTTGTGTGTGTGTGTGTTTGGTGTGTGTTTTGTTTTGGGGTGGTGTGTGTGTTTGTGTGTGGTTTTGGTTTTCAATTTTCCCTTTAATAAATGTTTAAAAACAAGAACTGATCCCTGAGATCTATAGAATCTGTCAAAAAATGAGCTTTAACTTTTGTCTGGGGAAAAGGGAAATTTTAGCAGGGGCCCGGAGGAAAAAAACAATCAAACAAGGTGTATAAAAATTTAAAAAAATGAAAAACCCGTTTTAACTCATCATCTGCCGACTGTGTTCAGAAAAGCCCCCTTTCCATGGAAACTAAAATTGGGGTTTTTATAGATTTAAAAAACAAAAAAAATATCCTGATGCTTCCTGTCCTTTTTTGTTTGGGTTTTTTTTATTTTTTTTATTTTTTTTTTGTGGGTTTTTTGTTGTTGTTTTTTGTGGGTGGGGGTTTTTTTTGTTTTTGTTTTTTTTGTTTGGGTGGGGTTTTTTCTTTTTTCATCTCGTTTGTTAAAAAAGAAAATTTGCGAGCCCAACCCGACGCCCCCCATAATTTTTTTTTGAGGGGGAAAGGGGGGAAAGGGGGAAATTCGTTTAGGGAAGTGGGAGGGGGGCCCCTCCGGGACAAATTTTTAAACCCAAAAAACTGTCATTCCCAAAATGGCTTGCCTCCCTTGGGGTTCCCCTTTAGGAAATTTCCCCAGAAAATTTTTTTTGGGGGGTTTCCCTCTTCTTTTGAGGTTTTTAAATTGGGCAGGGGAAAATTGGAAAAACCAAAAAATTTGTATGTTTGGGTTTTTAATAGGGGTGTTTACCCGTGGGCCCATAAACTCTTCTTTTCTTGCCTTTTTCTTCTTTTCCCCCCCCCCTTCCCCATCTTCCCCTCATCCCCACTTTTCTCCTTTCCCCCTTTTTCCCCAAACTTCCCCTCATCCCCCCCTTATCTCCTTCCCCATTATCCCCATCTTTCCCCCCAAACCCCCACTTACCCCCTCCCCAGTTAAACCCCCTCTTTCCCCCCATCCCCCATTAATCCTTCCCCCTTTTTCCCCCCCTCTTCCCCTTTCCCCCCACTTTTCCCCCTTTCCCCAGTTTTTCCCTTTTCTTAATCACGTTGTTGTTTTTTAACTCCCTTTTACTTTTTGGATATGAGCCCGGGTGTACTTTTGCATCACCTGTAGCTTCCATACGTATGGACTCTCTCTCTTTTCCCCTCTCTCCATCCTCTCTCTCTCTCTCTCTCTCTCTCTCTCTCTCTCTCTCTCTCTCTCTCTCTCTCTCTCTCTCTCTCTCTTCAGCGTGCTTTTGTGTGAGAGAGTGAAATGAAATGGAAAATGATTTATTCAGGTTAGGCCACAGCCCCTACTCAAGGCGGGGGGGGGGGGGGGGCGGGGGGAGGGGGAAGGTGGGGGGGGGACTATTTACAATGGCACTTAAACGACAAGAAAAGTAAGGATACATCAACATAATATGACAAATTCCAAGATCTTTTGACCATAGAATACAAAAGATACATGCTTTAATGTTAACATTTCGAGGGCTGACTGCTAGAACTTCGTACTTGAATTTTGCACTTTTGAAGAAAACACAAAGAGAAAGTTTAAGCAGCTATATTTATGTTTCTTATGAGCGGAATGCTTTGCAAATTCACTATGTTCAACGTAAACATATGGTGTAAAGGTGATGTAAATATGTAAAGGATAAAACAATGCCTACATTCATTTTTTATGTAATGTGTAGTACCAACTGAAAAAAGCAATTTCAGCAGCATTTTGACCCACTGTTCTGTCCATGTTTGTACTGCTAGAGTTAGTAACAACTGTTACTGAGATGTAGCCCACCCCGTAAGTGGATAAGGGGGGTTGCACTGTGGCTGCTAGAAGTACTCAACTTGGATTGCTGAATTCTAGCCACGCACTATTCCCCCCTATTGCTGGCCAATCCTGGAGCTATCAGTCTTTATCCCAAAATAATTACCTCTAGCAGGTTCTCTTATGGCATGGGTCACTTTCAACATACTGACAAAATCCTCAACTCGAATTAAGATTTTTTTATTAAACTTCCTTCTGAGATAAAGGGAGTGTTTTTCTAGAGATAAAACTATGCATTTGCACTTAAGTCTTTTAGTTAAAAATATTCCTTCAACTTGATAGACAGCAAGACATGGAAAACAAAGTAAGTGTGCCTTTCCCATGAGGAGAAACATTGATCAATCAAACATTGCAAATAAAAATATGTACAAATACTAAAAAAGACATAAAAACTGTACATACCAACTGTTTCTTCTCTGTTCTTTTCGCCGCTGACGAAGAATATTTTGTTGAGACATAGCCATCCAAGATTATAGTTATTCCAACAGTGAAATCCACATGCCACTCCGATCTCACAAATGCCATCTCCACAATTCAGAACATGTACAGTTTCAAGCTTTCCTTTCAATGAATAATCTAAATCAGTTCTAGCACAACACACTGTTTGTGATAATCATTGTTCTCTAAATGAGTTTCTAGCACAGCACACTGTTTGTGATAATCATTGTTCTCTGCAGTTAAACAATAACGACTGCTAACACACACAACCCCCTCCCCATCCCACCCTCCCAAACAGATTTGCAGCAAATTCTAGTCTGTCTCCTCCCCACTGTCACAGTCGTTCACATCCAGCTCCTCCAGACGGTCCACCTGGTTGGCCAAGGTCGGCAGGTTGTTGTAGAAGGGTGGTGCTCCTCTGGAATCACACCTGAGCGACACAGGGAAAGCAGGTCTCGCTTCTTGGCCTCTGAAATGGGCAGCTTCCCCCTGGTAACGAGGCTTGATGATCTGCCCCAGATGGCTGCCTCCTCCTTGCTGAGGTGTTGAAAAGACACAGCTGGGGGTAATCACTGTCATCAAAGTCGTACTTGAAGTACATGGTGTCTTGGCCTTTGCTGAAGTGGATCACCTTCATCTTCAGCCAGCTCACTCGCTTGTTGTGCCTGTCCACCTTGGTGTTGCGGATGACCGTGATGCCAGGTGCTTGAAGTCAAGGATCTGACTGAACCGAATGGGGACGACAGTGTAGGGGGTTGTGCCGCCTCGCCATGCGGAAAATAATGTCCCAGCCACTGGGAGTGTAAACAGGGCTTGCTTTTGTGCGAATGCAATTGCTGAGTGCATAGAATCACATTCCATCTGCGTATGGCCGGGTCTCCAGGTACTTGTGGGTGACTGAAGTGATATTGTGAACTGCTCGAGGGCGTACAGGATGGCTACTGCTAAGTACTGATTGCGATTTTGTCCTCCACAGCAGTCTGAATAGAGCACAACCTTTTTCACTGTCACGGGAAGTGACTGGAAGTAGAGAAGAAGGCAAGAGGCAATTTCCACTGAGCCCCTCTTTCCATTTGTCTCATCCCAAACATAGCAGGTTGCCTTTCCATCTGCCAGAGAATACAACGTGAAATTGTACACAGAGAGCTTGCGCTTGTAGTACAATTGACTAACAAGCCGCATGGGGTTGGTAGAACAGCCTGAAGGTCAAGAGTAACAACATGATTGACGAATCTTGTTTGGCCAGCTCCTTGTCTTTTGCCTTCTCCTCTCTTGCTCTTAGTTTCATCTGGGTGTGCCTCTGGTATTCCTTTTCCTCATCTCCTGTTACGCCTTCTTTGAGTTTTGCCGCATAGTTCACACACACTAGGCACTGATCTTTCTTTGGTTTGTGGAAGGATAAGTTGAAATCCGAATTGAATACATCTCTGTATTTACGACAAGTCACTGGAGTTTTTTCCCTCAGCCTGGCATTTCCCCCTTGTACAGATGGTACATCTTGGTGACGGTGAGAGCAGGGTCAAGGTACTGTCTCTTGGTGTCCTTTTTTGTGTAGTGACTCTCAACACAGGGGAAGGATCGGATGTGCTCTCGTACGTCTTCCACCGCAGCTGTCTGTGTCCTGTTGTGAGCTGGGTGTTTTCCCCGTCCATCACCTCCTGTAAAGGTGCCCATGTCGCTGTTGGCCATGGCATGGTTGACATAGCCCTCTCCAACATACAGGGTCGCAAGAAAAAACTTCTTGCACACCCTGACCCTGCTGCCATTGATGGTGAAGTGATAGGATCTGGCAACGATGCGTTCTTGGGTAATGGACACTTGTCCTTGCCGAGTATGGTCCCTTTCTCTCTTGTTCAGTGATATTTGAGCATACAAACTGGGTTTTGTCTGTCATAGGATGGCAAGGCATAGAAAATGTCGAAAATTGCCTGGCGATCATCATTTTCAATTTTTTTACAATCAAACCTGCATTTGGTGCAGTCAGCAGAGCGTATTTCTTTTGCTGAATGGTTTTTCCTGACTGAGCTACATGTTCTTTACCTTGCAGCTTCAGAGCCTTTCTAACGTTCTTTTTCCACGTTTTGGGTTGGCAGAACGTTCCTTGACAGTTTCTTTTTTGGTGGGGTGTTGTAGAGGCCCTGCTTTCTTGGGGTGGAATGCTGCTGAGGGGATAGGAGATGTATGGCTTGCTGAAGTGTCAGGGAAGGTGTCATTCTGTGTCACACCGCTTGAGTCATAGCTGGACTGCTCTGTGGGTGCGGAATGAACATGCAGGCATCGTAGTGTTGAGGGTCGCTAGGCGATCTTTCCGTCTCAACGGAACCGCGGACATATGTTGATGCGTAAATGATGGTGACCCCTGTCAGCACGCTGATAAGCAAGTGTAAACAGACGTGATAGCTGATCCCCAAGCCCCAGCTAACGGGGGCCCGGTCCATGTCAGGACGTGTAGTTAACCCCTGATCCCGTTCAATTTTTTTAGATTAGCAGAAAGGATGTTAATTGCTGGTGAAACTCAGGAATCTTGGGGAAAAAATAATTGGCTGGTGTATAGTTTCTGATAACTTGGGTGGTTTTGTTTTGGAGTTTCCCACGACGTGGGTGGCAGAGGGAGAGGGTTTGAGGTGTGGGAGAGGGAGAGGGGTTTGGGAGAGGGGTGTTTGGGAAAAGGGGAAGCTGTTCATTTCTTTCAAGATGTCGAAGCAATCGAAAGCATTTTCGCTTGCGGAGGCAATCGAAATTATCCAGCAAAGTGGTTTGACACACAACACACACACACACACACACACACACACACACACACACACACACACACACACACACACACACACACACACACACACACACACACACACACACACGTGCGCGCGCACGCACACACACACACACACACACACACACACACGTGCGCGCGCGCACACACACACACACACACTCACACACACACACGTGCGCGCGCGCACACACACACACACACCACACACACACACACACACACACACACACACACACACACACACACGTGCGCGTGCGCACACACACACACACACACACACACACACACACACGTGCGCGCGCGCACACACACACACACACATACACACACACACCACACACACACACACACACACACACACACACACACACACCCAAACCCCACACACACACACACACACACCACAACCACACACACACACACACACACACACACACACACACACACACACACACACACACACACCACACGCACACACAACACACACACACACACAAAACACACACACACACACACACCACACACACACACACACACACACTTGTGTGTGTAAAATCATGGTGAGGGGACAGCCCTGCTGAAACGGTGCACTGTGTGACATAAGGTGGAGTGAGGCTGCATTTCATTTTGTGTACATATCCTGTGAATATCCTGTAAAATATCAAGCAACTTGGATGCACCCTATTCCACAATAAATGGTGATAAACTCTGCATGTTTCCATTTGTTTTTGTCCGTTTTTATGTCAAAATGATAAGTAAGAAAAAAGAGGAAAAAGTTTTTTTTCTCTGTGTGTGTGCATGTTGCATATAGTAAGTTCACAGGAAAATCACGACTAACAAAGACAGATAATCGTATAAACCTTATCTAGCAACTTCGATAAGGATTTCTCTTTCCATCAATATCAAAATTATGCATGCTAGACTCCTGGAAGCATTCGTAAAATTAAATCTAATGTAGGCAAAAACACCAAAATCTGCCGTCTGCAACAGTAGCTGAGCAGCTTTCCTCTTCCGTCGAAAGGGAAGGAACGGCTGCAGCCGTCCTACGGCCGGAATGAAATAAATTATTAAGGAGCCATTCCCACGCTGGAAATGTTTTCCTACTGCCCGATGTGTTTAATTGATAGTACCAACCGGACAGGTGCCAGATGCACATATCTCAACACCAAGTTTACACTAGCAGACCCCCGACGCTACCTGCTACAAGTCGGTATCTTGCACCTGCTATGTTTTGGCCAGTGGGAAGAGATGATTCTAAAAGAAAACTTGTTTGCTATAACTCAGTAAGTTGAGAATCCGAGTTCTAGCATTACTCTGCCCAGGCAAATGAGTGCTTTGCTGTCACTGCTATAAGTCATGATAGCAAGATAGTACATTTAGCTCCCACACTTGTGTGGTGCCCTGTAGAACAAAGCGAGCTATAAGTCTGGAACTTTACTTAAGTACTTTTTGCTATCAAAAGAACCAGGGATAAAAGATAATGATTTAGGTTTTAATTAATTAACTCAATCAATTTTACTAGAAACGAAAATCTGACATCGCCATCGGAAAGAGAGAGTCCAAATCTATCAGAAGACTATAAAATCTCAAATCGAAAAAAATCGAGTTACTGACTTCAAGCAGTCAGCCCTCGATTTGCATCCTTCAACTGCAGTCGCACGCCTTTTAAATGCCTTATATAGATATATGCATACGTTCTTCAGTGTATTTTTGTTACTGTTAGAGTTCAGCAAGGCTACGTTGAATAGACGCGGATTTGCTTAAAATGTTCCTGGAATATATTCTTTCCGAAGCTCACAGAGACTAGGCAACAAAACAAATATATGTACTTCATCCTCTTTTGCATCTCTGCACAAAGGGCATGCTACAGAATTAGTTGATATCTGATTATATCGGTCCCTATGTACTACAATGTCTGTTATTCAGAATCTAAAGTTTGTTAAATAACATCTAATATGTCTGTGTGGGAGAGAGAGACAGCGAGAGAGAGGGGGGAGAGAGAGAGAGAAAGAGAGAGAGAGAGAGAGAAAGAGAGAAAGAGAGAAAGAGAGAGAGAGTGAGAGAGAGAGAGGAGAGAGAGAGAGAGTGTGTGTGTGTGTGTGTGTGTGTGGTGTGTGTGTGTGTGTGTGTGTGTGTGTGTGTGTGTGTGTGTGTGTGTGTGTGTGTGTTGTTTGTGCTGCGCGCGCGCGCGCGCGCGTGGTGTGTGTGTGTGTGTTGTGTGTGTGTGTGTGTGTGTGTGTGTGTGTGTGTGTGTGTTGTGATTGAGAGTGGATCTCTCGCTCTCTCTCTCTCTCTCTCTCTCATCTCTCTCTCTCTCTCTCTCTCTCTCTCTTCTCTCTCTCTTCCTCTCTCTCTCTCCTCTCTCTCTCTCTCTCTCCTCTCTCTCTCTCTCTGTGTGTGTGTGTGTGTGTGTGTGTGATTCTTTTTTTCTAATTTTGTTCCTCTGTCTGGTTTCTTTCCTCCCCCCCCCCCCCTTATTATCTCTCTGAGCGTTTTCTTTGTTTTGATTTGTTTTGCTTTTTTTTCCATCTTGTGCTAAAAATACACTGACCAAAATAAGCCACTCTTTTCAGAGGTATAACCTCCAGTCTCCTATATCATATACAAAGCAAGGAGAGGGTGGGAGGGTGGGATGGGGGGAGGAGGAAGCTGAGCTAGGAGGGGGGGGGGGGGTGTGATGTGTGCAGGATGTGAAGGGTGATGCACGAATCAAGAGGCGGAAAAAGTCGTTAAACCAGAGAGGACGTGTGCCAAGTCTGACAAACAAGAGGAATTATGAGGCGGAAAACATCGTTAATACCAGAGAGGACGTGTGCCAAGTCTGACAAACAAGAGGAATTATGAGGCGGAAAACATCGTTAAACCAGAGAGGACGTGTGCAGGTCTGACAAACAAGAGGAATTATGAGGCGGAAAACATCGTTAAACCAGAGAGGACGTGTGCCAGGTCTGACAAACAAGAGGAATTATGAGGCGGAAAACATCGTTTTAAACCAGAGAGGACGTGTGGCCAAGTCTGACAAACAAGAGGAATTATGAGCGGAAAACATCGTTAAACCAGAGAGGACGTGTGCCAAGTCTGACAAACAAGAGGAATTATGAGGCGGAAAACATCGTTAAACCAGAGAGGACGTGTGCCAGGTCTGACAAACAAGAGGAATTATGAGGCGGAAAACATCGTTATAACCAGAGAGGACGTGTGCCAAGTCTGACAAACAAGAGGAATTATGAGGCGGAAAACATCGTTAAACCAGAGAGGACGTGTGCCAAGTCTGACAAACAAGAGGAATTATGAGGCGGAAAACATCGTTAAACCAGAGAGGACGTGTGCCAAGTCTGACAAACAAGAGGAATTATGAGGCGGGAAAACATCGTTAAACCAGAGAGGACGTGTGCCAAGTCTGACAAACAAGAGGAATTATGAGGCGGAAAACATCGTTGAACCAGAGAGGACGTGTGCCAAGTCTGACAACCAAGAGGAATTATGAGGCGGAAAACATCGTTTAAACCAGAGAGGACGTGTGCCAAGTCTGACAACCAAGAGGAATTTATGAGGCAGAAAACATCGTTAAACAGAGAGGACGTGTGCCAAGTCTGACAAACAAGAGGAATTATGAGGCGGAAAACATCGTTAAACCAGAGAGGACGTGTGCCAAGTCTGACAAACAAGAGGAATTATGAGGCGGAAAACATCGTTATAACCAGAGAGAACGTGTGCCAAGTCTGACAAACAAGAGGATTATGAGGCGGAAAACATCATTAAACCAGAGAGGACGTGTGCCAAGTCTGACAACCAAGAGGAATTATGAGGCGCAAGGGCTACACCGAAACGAAAATAACACAAAACAGAGAGAGAGAGAGTGAGAGAGAGAGAGAGATAGGAGAGAGAGAGAGAGAGAGAGAGAGTGAGAGAGAGAGAGAGAGAAAGAGAGAGAGAGAGATAGAGAGAGAGGGGGGGGAGGGAGGGAGAGAGAGAAAGATAGAGAGAGGGGGGAGAGGTGAGAGAGAGAGAGAGAGAGAGAGGAAGACAAGAAAGGGGAGAGGAGAGAGAGGAGAGAGAGAGAGAGAGAGAGAGAGAGAGAGAAAGAGAGTGAGAGAGAGAGAGGATGAGGAGAGAGAGTGAGAGAGAGAGAGATTAAAAGAGAGGCACGTTTTAAGCCATCCACGTGTGATGCCAGCCTTTCTAGGCATGTATTTCTGGCTCTGAAGAAGAGTTAGCTAAACAGCAGTCGTCACTCGCTGCACGTCATTAATGATCCATGCCTATGTACGGTAGCTTAGCTTACCTGAGAAGACTGAAAGTTGCCGTTTGCTGTCTCCTTTAGTCTACTGTTCTTTCATAGTAAATGTGAAATGACACTCACGAAAAGAGGACTAATGGAATCAAGAAATGCACCTCTCGTTACGGACAGGCGCTTTACCGCAGGTGTCTAACCTCTTGCACTTTCAAACAAAACAATTAGACAGACAATTTTTTTTTCAAAAAGTGAGAAGCTATTCCTTGGAGGGTTTTCTTTGGTCGTGGTTGCTTAATAGGTTCCAGTTATAAAAGAGCAACCATGTGGTTTGTGTGTCCGTTTCTTAAGACATCGGTCAAAGGCTTGTAGAAATGTCTGCTGCAGTATACAAGCCCATCTCGTCTGGTGTACACAGCCATCTAGGCTTTTTTGTGTATAACCTCTTTCAAACAACTGTATACAATTCTATAACACGGTTCGCGACTGAGCAAAGATTGTCGTCAATATGGGGCTTAGTCAGTGCTGTTCTGCGTGTGTTGGATCCGAACAAGCATCTCCGAACACCACCACAGTGCCTAACGGCGGTGCAGTGGCCCTAGGGTGGGTTGCCTTGTGACATCTTCAAAGTGACTGTGCCATGTGGATTGCTGGTACCAGACCGTGGCGGACATGTCAAACTGTGACTGTGGGTGGAAGGTGGGGGGGGGGGGGGGCGGGGGGGGGGGGGGGGGGGTTAGGATGAGCAGTGAAGGTGCTTATACCACTGAAGTGGCACGGTGGAAGATGAGACAGAAG
>JAFLJL010014845.1:85000-102500 GCA_018398815.1 Conus ventricosus | reverse complement strand
ACACACAACACACACACAGTGTTTATTCGAGAAAGAGAGGGGAAAGGAAAGAGAACAGAGAGAGTGAGACACAGACAGACTGATAGACAGACGGAGACAGAGAGAGATGGAGATAAGAAACAGAGAAAACAGACAGAGACACATGCAGAGAGAGAGAGAGAGAGAGAGAGAGAGAGAGAGAGAGAGAGAGAGAGAGAGAGAGAGAGAGGAGAGAGAGAGAGACTGACACTGACACTGACATCTTTTATTGACATTGGCTAATAGCCTTTTTGTCAAGGGGGTACAATGTCTTTTGTTTTTGCTCAGAGGAAAAGAAAACGAAAGACAAACTGCAAATTAGGTGCCTACACAGCTGAGCAAAATCAACAAATCATTTCCATTTCCATCACTCATTTGTGTTTCTTGTCTATGTTCTATGACAAAATCGTTCTCACACAACAACCATTCCCTTCACATGCACACACTGATCCATCCCAACTTCCATCGACTTGCACACACGCATTTATATCCTTATCCTCCCTTCTCCCCATTCACACATATCCTCTGTACAGACAATTTATCTGACTTGATTTTATGAAAAACCATTCACTTGAACCATCAAGCTTCGAGGTAAAATAAGTATTCCACACAGTAAAAATGAAATATAATTGATATCCCTTCAGTGCTTTGAACTTTTATTCATTTCATATTTTCTTCCGCGTGTCTACTGCTTTTGTTAGATATTTTGCCAGCATCTTTAACATGTTTCATCATTGTCTGCAAAATACTGTTTAAGGTTTCGACTCTTGACTGTGCTATTTTCAATAGTCTTGATTTTTTTCTTATGTTCCCATAAGCGGACAAGTGAACAAAAAATGTAACTCATCTTCTCTAACTGCAATATCATTACATAATGGACATGAATCATCAACAGCATCATTATTTAGATACCATCTTTTATTAGCCTTTAGTCCCAGTGTTCTATTTCTAAATCTTGCAAGGATGCCTCTTTGCCACCGATTAGATACTAAATATAAATACTTTTCTGCCTCCAAGTTACTTTTGAAGGATAGGAACCAGGAATATTTATCATGTTCTTCTAGTTGGCTGTGCCAGTTTTGTTTATATGAAGAAATTAATCTATCTTTGAATTCAGACATAAAAACGGTTTCGTTTCCAACTCCCTGGCTCAACCACACTATTCCAAACCCATTCTCTGTTAGCACTTTCTTAATCTTAGAGGCCCAGTTAACATTTCCTAACTCACACTGTTGTAGCATCATGTCGTATGCTTGCCGGCTCAGTCTAGCTACTGGTAATCGTATTACTTTACACCAGTATCTGACACACTTTACCATACATCTGATGTACAAAGGGTACCTTCCTGTTTCTTCCGTAAGCTATTTTATTGGACGAATGAATCGGAATATTCAGAGAGAGAGAGAGAGAGAGAGAGAGAGAGAGAGAGAGAGAGAGAGAGAGAGAGAGAGAGATATGCCTAAATGGATTTAAACAATAAGTCTGTAAATATGTGGCGTGGAAAAGCATGTGGTGTCAACCGCTGCAGTTTAAACATAATTACAAAGTATAATTTTCTTTCTGAAAGCTCTGCTCACATTAACATAGTACAGAAATGATTAATGCAAGGCTTAGTGGCTGTGTATGGCAATATCTTGTGGTTCATAAGACATCGTTCGCAGGTGGATTGAGAGTTTAAGAGCCAAAACAACTAGGTCGGAAGACACTGGTTTTGAGTAAGCATGAAAAAATGTGTGTTTGGTGAGAGAAAAAAAAGCTGAAAGTTAATCTGAATGTGTCAATTCTTTAAGCAGCCTGAGAACATGCGCATTTAAATTTTCACTCTTAAAAACCGTGTGCCAAGGGGAAGACCTGAATTTCTAATCGATCAGCAGAATGAACAGAGAGTGGAAAGCTTAAAGAAATGGATCTGAATGCACGAGCCAGAGAGACCTAAACGCTTTTTGCTATGTTCCGTGCATTTGCTATGTCCAAAAATGACAAAACTGTAATTGTTTAGTGAGGTCCGAAAAGATTGTGCAAAACATCACAGTCCAGTTTCACAGTGCCGTTCTGCCATAGACGCTATCGAGGCACTGTTGAAACCGTTAAGTCAGCAGTGATAAATTCAGCACCTCAACAGCGCCAAGTTCATTCCTCTGCAAGACAGGTGTTCGGCTTGATACCGCTCGTGTTCACAGAGCCAAATGTCACTGTGACCTTCTTACATTAACACCATTTCCACGTTTAGACGACTCAAAACAGTCCAACCATTATTTATGCCACTTTCGGTTGTTTGCAAATCGTGCAATAGTACGGCCTTTGATAAAACACTTTCTTTTATCATTTAGTTTTTTTAACACTCTCTGTACAATAGTAAGCTTTAACATGTATCTTCCATGACTCATGCAGATTTAAACAGAAACCAGATACGTGTTCGACATTTAAGCTGATAAGTCACTTTCTGTGTAAAATTGTATTACCTATTGTTTCCTAATGTTATTCTTTTGATTTATTTGACAGTGACATTGGACCAGTGAAAAGCATACTTACTGCTTGATTCAGACCATGCTACCAATTATTCGCTGAATCATTCTTGTCCATAATACACCTTTTTTTTTTTTTTTTTTTTTTTTTTTTTTTTTTTTTTTTGGGGGGGGGGGGGGGGGGGGGGGGGGGGGGGGGGGGGTTTTTTTTTTTTTTTTTTTTTTTTTTTTTTTCCCCTTTTTTTGTGGTTTTGTGGGGTTTGGGTGGGTTGTTTTTTGTTTTTTGGTGTGTGGGGTGGTTTGGTGGTGGTCGCGCGGGGTGGTGGTGGTTTGTGGTGGTTTGGGGTGGTGTGGTGGGGTTTTGGGGGGTGGGGGGTGTTGGGGGGGGGGGGTTTTAGTGGGGGGGTTGTCTGTGCGGCCGGCCTTTTGGGTTTTTGGGGGAGTGTTGTTGGGGTGTGAGAGTTGGCGGGGGCAGTTGTGTAGTTGTAGAGTGTAGTGTGGGGGGTTGAGACGCCCTGTAGCGAGCAGTTGTTCAGTAGCGCGCAGCGCGTAGTAGTAATAGTGCAGCAGCAGTGAGCGTAGTAGTAGTAGAAAGCACGCAGGAGTGTAGTATGCAGTAGTAGTGAAGCAGCAGAGTAGAGCAGGCAGCAGTATTTAGCAGTAGTAGCAGCTGTAGCAGCAGCAGAGTAGTATAGGTAGAGCAGCAGGCAGGGTGGAAGTAGGGGAAGCGCAGCAGTGTAGGGTAGTGGAGTGAAGGCAGGCCAGAGTAATAAGCAGCACCCCAGCAGTATATAGATAGTAGCAGCAGCAGCGCAGAGATAGAAATTAGTAGCAGCAGCAGAGCAAGTAGTAGTTTAGTTAGCAGAGAGCAGGAGCAGCAGTGTAGAATAGTGCAGCAGAAAGCAGCGGGGTATAGTAGCAGCAGCAGAGCAGCGAGTAAAAAAGAGGCGCAGCAGCAGTAGTATTAGTAGACGCAGCGCAAAAGGTGAGAAATAGCTAGCAGCAGCGCAGTAAGTAAAAGGGAGCGCGAGCAGCAGAGTAGAATAGAGCAGAGACCAGCAGCTAGTAATAGTAGCAGCAGCAGCAGCAGCAGCAGTGGTAAAGTAGCACAGCAGCACCCGTAGTAATAGATAGCCACAAAGCAAAAAAGCCCAGCAGAGAAATAATAGAACACCCAGCAGAAAAGGCACCCAGCCATAGTAAAGTAGAAGGCAGCAGCAGCGCAGAGTGTAATAGTAGCAGCAGCAAGCAGAGCAGTAGTAATATAGTAGCAGCAGCAGCAGCAGTATAATAGTAGCAGCACCCAGCAGCAGAGAGTAGTAATAGTATAGCAGCACAAGAGAGCAGCAGCAGCAGTGTAATAGATAGCAGCAGCAGCAGACAGACAGTGGAAAATGATAAAGCAGCAGCAGCAAGATTGTAATAGTAGCAGCAGCAGCAAGAGTAAGTAGAGCAGAGAAAGAACAGCCAGCAGCGCATATAATAGTAGAGTCAGCAAGCATCAGGAGAATAGAGCAGCAGCAAGCAGCAGAGTAGTAATAGTAGCAGCAGCACAGCAGTATATAAGAATCGAGCAGAGCACGTAAAAGCAGCCAGCAGCAGTGGGAATAAGGAGCAGAAAAGCAAGCAGTAGTAATAGTACCCAGCAGCAGCGGGTAGTAAAGAGCAGCAGCAGAGTAGAAAAGAGCACAGTTAGAACCCACAGCAGAGATAGTAATAGTAGCAGCAGCAGCAGCAGAGTTAATAGAGCAGCAGCAGCAGCAGCAGTAGTAATAGTGCGCAGCACGCAGCAGTAAATAGCGCAGCAGCAGCACAGCAGCAGTAGTAATAGTACAGCAAAAGAGCACAGAATAGAGCAGCAGCAGCAGCAGGAAATAGAAAAGCAGCGCAGTAGCTGTAATAGAAAGCAGCAGCATTAGTAGCAGTAGTAATGTAGCAGCAGCACAGCAGTGTAATAGTAGCAGCAGCAGCAGCAGCAGTAGTAATAGTAGTAGCAGCAGCAAGCATGGTAATAGTAGCAGCAGCAGCAGCAACAGCAGTAGTAATAGTAGCAGCACAGAAACAGCAGTAGTAATAGTAGACAGCAGCAGCAGCACCGTAGTAATAGTAGCAGCAGCAGCACAGCGTAAAGTAGCAGCAGGGGCAGCAGAGATAGTAGCAGAGCAGAAAAGGGTTTAAAATAGTGCAAGCAAGAGAAAGTAAAGAGCAAGCAGCTAGCAGTAGAAATAGTAGTGGCAGCAGAAGGGCATAGTAAAAGAGCGCCACAGCAGCCAGCAAGTTAATGTAGCACAGCGATGAATAGTAGCAGCAGCAGCAAACAGCAGTAGTATTAGTGCAGAGCACAAGCAGTAGTAATAGTAGCGATCAGCAGCACACAAGTAGTAATAGTAGCAGCAGCAGCAGCTTTTAAGAATAGTAGCAGCAAGCAGCAGCAGAAGTAAAAAAGACACAGAAACCCGAGTAGTAAATTTGCAGCAGCACCAGCATAATAGAGCACAAGCAGCATAAAAATAGTTAAGCAGCAGCAAGCAGAGTAAGAGTAGCAGCAGCCAGCAGTAGTAATGAGAGCAGCAGAAACCAGCTAGATAGTAGCAGCAGCAGCAGCGCAGGGTAATGGGCACAGCAGCGAGAAAAAAGTGCGCAGCAGCAAAGCATAGGATTAGCACCCAAGCGCACAGCAGCGGTCAGTAGGGGCCCAGCAGAGAGTAGTAATAGTAAATGAACAGCAGTAGTGATTACCCAGCTCTTTTTCAAAGCAGCAGTGGTAATAGACAGCGCAGCAGTAGTAATAGTAGCAGAAACCAGAGTAGTGATAGTAGCGCAGCAGCAACAGAGTAGATAGAAGTCAGCAGAGTGTAAAGTAGCAGCAGCAGCAGAGTATAGTAATAGAGACAGCAGCAGCATCACCCGAGAAGCGTGATAGTAGCGCCCCCAGTAGTAAAGAAAGCAGCAGCAGCAGTAGTAATAGTACGCAGCAGCAGCTTGTAATAGTAGAAGCAGCAGCAGAGTAATAGAAAGCAGCAGCAGCAAGAGTAATGTAGCAGCAGCAGAGTAGTAAAGTAGCAGCAGCAGCCAGCAGCGGGTAGTAATAGTAGCAGAAAGCAGCGTAGAAGTAGCAGCAGCGCCGCAGCCAGTAGAAATAATTTAGAGAGCAGCAGCGCAGCAGCAGTAGTAATAGTAAGCAGCAGCGCGCGGGGTATAGTAAGAGCAAAACGCATAGTAATTTGCAGAGCAGAAATTTACTTAGTAGCTGTGTTAGTAGGAGCGGCGAAGGGGCCGACCCTTTTCGGTTTAGGAGCAACCCAAAACGTTACAATCATGCTGTCTTTAAACTAGGGTGCCCACCGGGTGGAGCCGACCCTGTGCCCTATGCTGACGATGCATTCAGTTTTGTGTCATTAGTTAAATATCATCATCAGGTTTTCCCTCACTTTCCTTTTTTTTCCACGCAGATACATCCCAAGTGTTCTTGTTTCGTCCACACCAAACGGCCTTCTCTTCCAAATATTGGTGATGGGTTCTTGCGTGTATGCAAGATGTCATGTGCACTTTCACACACAGAACCTTTTGATGATAGTCTCCCTGGGGTGCGTTTTTCAAGAAATGGGGTCAAAACGAATGTTGAACCCCAAGGGAAACATTATCCTGCACCAAAACCCTTGCCTTGCAGGGATTCAAACTCGCACCCACCATCAGCTGGATACGAGCTGGTGCTCTACTAACTGAGCTAATCCGGCTATACCCAGTCATAACCCAACGCCATCAACCCGCAGCATTAGACTATCAATTTACAGGGACCAATGATGTTAATAGCTGCCTACAAACAGACGTTTTGGTGGTGATCAGTAGCGTGATGTTTTTTTTTTATTTTCTTCTTTCCACCAGGGTCTCAAAATTGGTCAAGAGGAAAAATGACCCAAAAACAAAAGGCATAGTTAACCAGATGCAGGTCACATTGGCAAATTTTTATTGTATCCAGTGTTTTGACGGATCTTTATGAGTAGTACTTAAAGTATGTTTCTTAAAAACTATGGTTTCTAGCGATTCCTTTCCAGTAGCACTCAAGCCTATTTTCAATTAAAATTGATGGTTTCTTAGATTCCTTCAAGTGTACATAAACATAGTTTAAATTTTAAAAAAACGATGGTTTCTTGCGATTTCTTACGGGTACGCTTTTAAAATTTTTTTGAATGAAAACCGTGGTGTCTAGAGATTCCTTTCGGGTAGCACCAAGATAAATTTTAAAGAAAAGCGATTGTTTCCCGCGATTCTTCGATAGCGTTAAATATACTTGAATCAAAAACGCTAGCTTCTTGCCAAGACGGGGCGGGGGTCAGGGGCTCGCAAGTGGGCGGGAGGGGGCAGTTCTGATAGAAACACCTGTGTCACACACCTAATGATATCGATTCATTGTTTCAGTACGGACCACCACTTCTAATGAATCGGAGTCGCCTTTTACTGAGAGGCACTCAACAGTAAACAGCTGCAAGTTTTCAGTTTGGAAGCGCTAAAACAGACGGAAAAGACAGAAGAGCGTTTGAGAGAAAGTGGATTGGGACCAGAGGTGGGGAAGGGGGGTGGTGGGGTGGGGAGTTTTTTTAGGACAGGAAAGGGGGAGGGGGGGGGGGTGGGGGGCCAGCACGACTCCAAAGGCATGCACTGCTCCACCCATAAGTTACTTTGAACTATCATCTAGTTTCGACGCTTTTGCTCTTATCCTTGTTTGGGGCGTGGGGTGGGGTGGGGGGGGTGGGGTGGGGTGGGTGGGGATGGAGCTCGGGGAGGATGATGGAAGGGTGAGGGAAGGGTTGATTTGTCTAAATCATCCTGATCTACCCTTCCCCAATACCATCCTCTCTTCTCTCTCTCTCTCTCTCTCTCTCTCTCTCTCTCTCCTCTCTCTCTCTCTCTCTTCTCCCTCTCTTCTCTCTCTCCTCTCTCTCTCTCTCTCTCTTACACATCTCTCCTGCCCACCCCACACACAAATGCAACTCTCTCTGTCTCTGTCTCTCTCTCTCTCTCTCTCTGTCTGTCTCTCGTCTCTGTCTCTGTCTCTGTCTCTCTGTCCTCTGTCTCTGTCTCTCTCCTGTGTCTCTCTCACTTCATCTCCAATCCTTGTGAATGGGCTTTGTAGAGCTTACCACAATAAACCATCCGTTCATTCATTCATCCTCTCTCTCTCTCTCTCTCTCTCTCTCTCTCTCTCTCTCTCTCTCTCTCTCTCTCTCTCTCTTTTCTTTTCCAGGGTTCAGCTCCACGTCTCCACAGCAATGTAGAAAGACGCCGGCGTACAAATAGGCCAGGAGCAAACCAACCACGACACCGTGTACCGTTTGCGTAGTTTTAATGTCCGAAAGAACATGGCTTTCTTCTTCAACACTCGTCGAGCCATGAAATGTATGAAGACCGGCACAAATCCTCCGCACACCGACCGAAAACTTAAAGCAGCTTCCGGCATGATGACGACCAGGTACTCTCCGGAGACGTGGAGCTGAACCCTGGACCTGGACCTGGCGGAAAGGCGGAAAGTCTTCGGCAGTCCCGCTTGAGGAGCACGTGACGGCTCTGCTGGAGCTTCTTTCCCCTTCACGGACAGCCGGTGACCCGACGCTGAAGGACATCATGGCGACCCTTCACAGTAAGTTCAACGAAGTGAAGGAAGATATCCGACAAGTTAAAGACATGTTTGCTGGACTGCGGGAAGAGATGATTGAACTGAAAGAGGAAGTGATAAATTTAAGAAGTGAAAATCAAACTCTGAAAGAACAAAATGAAAGACTCTGGGAAAAGGTTGAGAACTTAGAAATGAAAACTGACGACTTGGAGGGGCGGTCCAAAAGAAACAATGTCATCTTTTATGGTATCCTCCCGACCGGAAAATGAAACTAAAGAGCAATGTGAAGGTGTGATTAGAGATCTACTGACGGACAAACTGGACCTGACACAGGACATTGACTTTGACCGACTCCACAGACATCAACAAAAAGAAAGACTCCCCTGTTATTGGCCGGGGTACCTTTTTAAAGGGCAAGGAAAGAATTCTTAGTAAGAGAAGTAACCTTCGGGGCAGCAACATATTCATTGGGGAAGATTTCTCCCCCGCGGGTTAGGGAGATTCGACGGAAACTTGTCCCTCATCTAAAGTCAGCCAGAAAAGAAAATAAGAAGGCGACAATGGTTTTTGACCACCTGATTATTGAAGGGAAGAAATTTGTGTTGGACCATCAACAAAATCTAATGCCAATGCAATAGGAATACGGCCGGCCTAGCACACATAAAGAACCGTATACATTGTTATGTCTTAAAAAAGATTTTGTTACTAAAGTTGAAACATAAAAACAGAGGGAACAAAAAAATTAGAATAAACCGTCTTCCTCTAGTTGTGACAGAATGTATTCACGTGCTCCCCGTGAGCTTGTGACAGAAGATGACACCGCAGCTATGCCAGCTCCCGACTGCGTGCGCGAGGATAATATGAACACATTACCTTCCACCAGCGTTGTTGATGTGTAATTTTGAGAATGGTAGTGAGAATTGTACACAGCAGAGGAAGGGTGCATGCGTACGAGAGCGAGAAAGGAAAAACGTGTGTGTGGATGGAAATCGTTTGTCATTTTTACATTGGAATGTCAATGGATTGTTATCGAAGATTGGTGATTCTAGCTTTCTCTCTTATATAACATCGTTTGACATAGTTTGTCTTGTTGAAAACTTTCGTTGATTGTTTACAACCTCTTTCTTTTCATACCCATGAAATTTTCTGTAGGGGAGGGTTACTGATATCGTACCACTTAAGGACAAACAGCTCAATGGCGCAAACTTATTTTGCTAGGCACGTCAAATTGTGCCCAAAAACCATCTTCTGTGCCTTCATCGTTCCGTATATTGTTTTCAAGGGAAAAAAAAAGAATGGTTTCAGTACGAATTTTAAAAAATTCACCCAAAGAGTACGAATTAGAAGGCCGGTTCTGTAATGCGTACCCGTCAGTCACTTTAAACGTACCGGGGGTACGATATCAGTGACCTAGTGGTACGATATTAATAACTCACTCCCACTTCTCTCTAGAGTCGAGTTTAGACTTCTTCTATCTGCAATGTGACCAAACACCAGACTATAAACATTTACACACCCCACACACTATCCATAATACATTTGTAAAGTAATTATTGCAATTGAGGATGAAATCCATGATATAGGCCTACTTATAATTGCTCTTAACTCTCAGTCATATTCATTGTGAGCACAGCCCTACACACATGGCATTTGTGCCACATACAAACCCGCTCACACACAAGCACACACAAAGATCTCACACCAATGACATAGCATAGGCCAACAACTCTCCACACACACACACACACACACACACCACAACACACACACACACCCACACAACGTACACACACACACACCCACACAAACACAAACACACACACACTACACACACAACACCACACACACACACACAGCCAATTAAGTTGAATTTTTGATTTTTTTTATCCCATGAACAAAGAAGCAATAATAGCACAAAATCGGAGTTAAGGTGAAGAAAAATAATTGAGAGAACGTCAAACAGGCTTGAATATTTCACGCCTACATAATGTCGACGTCCGAGTCGCAGTGATGGCAGATGTACACATATCCATCGTTTTGTGTGCAACTGCACATGCGCCCACTGTTTACATGTAGCACAGCTGGTCCCCTCTCTCAGCTTCTTGCTGTCCTTGATACCGCACACAGCAGACATGCAGCTTGATTTTCGTTTTCCTCCTCGCTGCTGCTGGCCTCGGTGACTCTCGTCTGCACCTTTTTCTTCTGGAGGGAGCGTTCAACTGGTTTGCCCTTGTCCTTGATGCCCTTGGAGCTGCTGCATTGCGTTTTTTTTCTTCTATGATTGTTTTTGTAGGGACTGCCGTAAGAACTTGTGACTGAGACGTGGCTGCGTCCTCCGCTTCTTGGCACTGAGTTTGGGTAGTGGTGGGAAATGACGCTGATGGGTGGAGCAGGAACCATTGACTCCATAGTGTCCAGCATCATCATGAGGGATGTACTTTACCATCATGGAGCCTATGTGGTTGTCACCTGCAGTGTATCTAGAGATAAGCTACTCCCCTCAACGTGAACGGGGATGGATCTGCCCAAGTCCTGTGCTGAACTTTGATCTCAAGTTCCCCAACCATTGCCTTCGGGTCACTCATGTGTTAGGATACGTTCAGCAACTGTTGAGAAAAGGAGGCGTTCTGGCATGTCGGCGTTAAGCTCTGCCAGCCCCTGGCTCCACGCATTAGATAACACCACAATGTGGGCAACGACCCTTGCTTTGATATGGTCACCTTCGGCATTCTCATAGTGGGCCTTTAATTGGTCAAACACTCTCCAGTTGATTGTTCTTGACAGGACTTGCATTCAGCGTTGAGAGTGTATGAGATCGCTCTAAGATCAACTGCCATCTCCTTTTGAAGGGATTGAGCGTACAGAAGTTTCAATGGTCAGCAAAAGGCGGAGTCTCAGGACAGTGCTTGAGACAGTTCAGGGGCTGGTGCTTGAGACGATCGGGACAGGTTGCTGGAGATGGTTCAGGGACAGGTGCAGGAGACGGTCAGGGACAGGAGTTTGAGACGGAGTCTGGCGGTGCACCGAGACCGGAACAGGGGCAGGGTGCACGAGATTGTTCAGGGACAGTGCTCGAAGTGGTCCAGGACAGGTGCTCGAGAAGCTGCTTGGCTGGGCTCCATATCACTTTCCTGACAATCTGTCCACCAAGACCTTCCATCTGAGAAAACTCATCGTCAAAACGTGCCCTATTTGGAGGCTCGGCTCGGCATAGACCAGTCTTTTTGAACATTCACTGCTGTCTCCATGTGTGGGCCGCCTTGACAAAATGCCTTTCGCCACAAGACGCTGACTTGATGCACGCCTACTGCACGTCCCTGGCTCGTCCCCCTTAGGAACTGCTCAATCTCAACGTGTACCAGCTCTTGAACGACTACTGAAAAATGTCAACGTCAACGTCTGCAGTCCTGTGGGTGGTATGGGCAGGGAAGACAAGATAACCACTCCATTTTCTCCTTGCCAGTTTGATAGGCCCTCCGGTTTTATTGCAGTGGGATGAGTGCCCATCCAGGGAAGCAGGTGCTTGTTTCTGGAGTGGAATTTCCACCGATTTGATGAAGTGCTGCAAACCACTGGAATGAAAACATCAGAGTCCGATCCCCCCAAAATCTGTGCAGGCAAACACAGGTCCTGTAGGCGCATTCCTCCTTCAAGCTCTCAGCCATTCTTTTCTTTGAAAATAGCATTGGGGCAGATAATGTCCTTTGTCCGAATGCAGTAGACTCCAGTATATGTTGGCTCCACGCTCCCGCACTTGTTGGCAGCTCCAACTTGTTTCTTCACCTTTACTGAGATGATTTTGGAGGGCGCCTGTACTGTTGAATGACCCGTTCAATCCAAGTTGTCAGACCGTTCCGCAGTAAAGCCATGTTCTTCTACTATCTGAAATAGAGGTTGAAGATAATTCGCCGACGTCCTGCGATTGAACCCCCTCATTCTTCCGAATGGAAGAGCCCCTCTGGTGAAGCGGGGCGAGAGAGTTTGGCGTGTCTCCCAGCATGAAGTTGCAGTACCAGGTCTTGTTGGCAGCTTGTTTTTGTATCACTGAACGCCTTTAATGCCATGAACATGATCAATCTGTATGCCCAAGTTTTTTTTAGGTACCATGACTTGAAGCCAAAGAAGAGTTTTGATCCAGTTTTGGATGTGTCTGCACCAACTCCTCATCCAACTCCATGGGCAAGACGCATGGGGCCCCGCCACGGTGCTGCATTCAGGTTGGCGTACTATGATTCAGGCCAAGGCGATACGGCCGGATTGTTATGGCTTAGAATTCCCGAATCCCTTGATGCCAGCGATGAAACCCATTTTTCCATTTGCAATGGCTGGCCAGACATTTTTTCATGTCTTTGATGTCCAGTTCGAGGGGGCGACATTTTTCTGAACAAATAACATAAAAAAAAATAAATAAATGAAGAAAACAGTAACAGTGGGAAAGGACAGATTCAATAAAGATTAAATGGAAGCAACTTTGAAAAATAAAAAACACTGGAAAGGTAGGGATTTAGGCCTCCAAAGAGAATATGGGGAAATGAAAGAGAGAAAGAACAGAGAGATACAAAGAAAGAGAGAGAGACTTGAGACAACAGGCACATAGAGAGAAAGAGAGAGAGAGAGAGAGAGAGAGAGAGGGGGGGGCCAGACAAAGAGAGAGAGAGAGAGAGAGAGAGGCGGGGAGACAGACAGTCCTATTTAGACAGAGGCAGGGCAGACAAACAGACCAACAGAGACTCGATTTCCCCACTATAATCACAAATTAAGAAACATAAATTCTTCAAAGCCAACTTTGCTAAAACCCCATGCATTGACTATTAGTTTAGTGTGACAGAATTGGGTACGGTAAAAAAAAATTCATAGAAGTATTCACTTTTTGACATCCTCCTATTTTGTGTTGTCATCTGCAAATCGTACCAAAGACATTGATATCGAACCACCGGAACAAATACAAGACTCTGGCTGGTACATAGCGTGACTTGGGTAAGCTTGACAATAATGAGGAATAGTCCTAACCCAGGAAAAGCTGGGCCAATGTTCTATGCCAATGTAATCTACAATCCCATAGGTATCAATACATATTCAAGTATTTTGCTTATTGGAGTCGTGTTTGCATAGTCCAACACAAAAATGTTCAGACCGAAAATAACATCGAAGTGCGAAAAAAATGATATTTTTCATACCTGCTAGGGTTTTCATCCTTGCCGCCATGTTTGCAACTGGCAAAATGTATCCTTCCTACGGGCTTTCCCAACACTCAAGAGGGCCATCTGGTATACGTCATTTCGCGGGAATGTGGTTGTACGATTTGAGACAGGTACGCAATGGTAACTCTCCCCCTAAACCTGCTTAACAATTCACAACATCAAGGAAGACGATCCAGGGGATAAATTGTCTCGTGAAAAAAGCGACTTTTGCAATATGTGAAAGCAATTGAGTTGAATACAACAATGTTATTATGTTTGAATTTCTAGAAGTCTACTTAATTTGACCAAAGATGTTTTGTATGTATGTACATATGAACCCCCCGGAAAATTCACCAACTACGCGTACTTTGATGTTGATAATGGTATACAAGCACTAGAAAGATATTCTCACAGATACGGTCTTTGAAATTTCCTAATATGTATATTCTTTTAAGTGAGACCTACAGCAGAACATCTAATGTCGTCAGGATAACAGGTGCTAAGAGCAATGTTCATAGTGCAAATGTTAAAAAAATGATTCTATTCGAATTAAAGGGAGTCTGAAGACAAAGTCTTAAATAGATAATGGTAATGTTTACTAAGCATGTGCACAGCTCTAGAATTATGCATTTTAAACGGAGTATGTAATGGCGACCGCCAAGGTCGACACACATACGTTTCTGATACAGGTACTAGTCTGTAATTAATCTTTTCCATTCTTGGCCTCTGGTGGATCTTATGTATGTAATTGTATGTCATTAAGTTTCTATGTTTAAGTACAAAACGCATTGATCCGATCACCCGGCCTTTAGAGTTTCATGTGAACTTTTATCAGGAGCTATAAACTTCATAGGGATCAAGATAATGTGATTGAAAAACTGTAGGTGGGAGTTTCTAATGAAAAATTTGTATGGCGGAACAAATGCTGATTTGTATTCATGCACTGATGAACAATGAAGGTACTCAATAAATCTTTATTGAAGGCAGCAGTTGGAAGACCACATAGATGTGGATATTAACCTGCATTGAATACGTTACCAACGTATGAAAAAACAAGCAGAGTGGTAAGAAAACACAAGGATCAGATTGATGAAGAACACGTAACGAATGCTTGGACTGACCTAGAAGGTCAGACAGCTAAAATGTTACCAGAAAAGCTTCTAAGCATATATTCAGACATTGGGATGACACAGCCAGGTTCGAATTATTTATATCTCGAAGAGAATATAAGAAGCTATTACAGAATAAGGAAAACGAATACAACACTTGTTTATTAAATAACTTGTTAATTCGGTGAAAGAATACCAATGATTTTTGGCGTAATGTACCTAGGTTGTCACTCAAGGTGTCTCGCACTCATAATGCCGATTCTGTTAACGAGTGGCATAGAACATTTCAAAAACCTCCTTGAAAAAAGATGTGGACAGCACAATAGAAAACAGAAACGGTAAATTATTCGGAAAGCACAGAGAAATTTAGTTTTCTGGATGACCCAATCCTCCAAGAGGAAGTCATAGTAGCCTATAAAGAAGTTGAAAAACTCAAACTGCTGGCCCAGATGGCTTAATTGGAGAAATGTTTAAAAAAGGGTGGCGAGACTATTGTATGAGTTCCTTGTTATATTTTTCCCAATTGCTCTTTTTGACAGAGTATAATACCCTGAAGGCTGGATGGAATCAATCATAGTGCCATTGTTTAAAAAGGAAACGTTAAGACCCTGGGGCAACTACAGAGGAGTGTCACATTGTGACATTGGCACAAGTATATATAGGTCTATTATAAACTACAGTTGCAGATATGGGTAGAACAGTATAATATCACTGACGAATATCAGGCTGGTTTTTAAAAAAGGATACATCAACAGTTGATCACATGTTTACATTATTACAATTGACAGGAAGCAGTTTTTCATTAAATCGAAAATTCTACGATGCTTTATTGATTTTGAGAAGGACCTTTGTAATCTATTTCCAAGGAAACATCTATGGCCAGTTCTTTCAAAAGAAAGTGTTATAAAGTGAAGTCTGTTTCGGTGTATAAAAGGAGTATTCAAATGTGAAATGCAAAAGTCGAGCGGGGCCAGTGAACTCACAGACTGTAATTTTGTGCACACAAGGGTGTGACACAGGGAGATGCCTGTAAGTCCTGAATTTTTTCGTTATTTATATATGAATTGGCCACAGAAATATTTGAAAAGGGACGTCCTGACCCCCCACCTGTCACCTGAAATCTTCGAAATTATTTATCTTGTTACGACTTAGCTGATTATATTGCTAATGTATCAGAAACTCCTGTTGGCCTCCAAAACATTTTAAATAACCTCCTAAAGCAGCTACAAGGCTTCAACTTAAGATAAATATGGAAAAGAGCCGCATTGTGTTTCGAAAAGGTGGAATTACCTGGCAGCAAGGGGAGAGATGGTTTATTTTAAATGGCGAGGCAATGGAAGTTGTGAATTTTAACAAAATAATATTGCATCTGTTTTCACTGCCCTCTAAGTTTTTTCGCCTGCCCTGTCAGGACCTTGCTGAGCAGAGCCAAACATGCGGTACTATGATCAAATTGATAAAATTGTATATGCTTAATAACAACCTCTTGGTTGTGTTACTAAACTTTTAGATGCGCAAATCCTACCAATTGCTCAGTAAGGAGGCAGAGTTTATGGGGTAATGGATAAAGCTGTTTGCTGAAAAATAAGCAAAAAGTTCACTTGTTTGCTTAAAAAGCTTCTTGGATGCAACCTAAAACGCCAAACTATTTTGTATATGGGGGATACCGGTCGAAAACCTATTAGCATCAACTCCAATTTACTAAGTATTAGTATACACGGTTGAAAATTCTAACGTATGGATTAGAAAAGATGACCATATAAGCAAATAAAAGTAGCTTCGTTTAGAATAAAAAGGTAAGAAAAAGTTGGGCGTCGTACATTCGAGTTTTTTTTGTATCAAAATGGGTTCGGGATCGTCTGTGGACAATCAAGGTGTGAGCAAAATGTAATATCTTTTATCAAAGAACTACGTCAAAGGTTGATTGATAACCGATGGCCAAAATATGGGAGAACCGTTCAAAATAGTGACAGGTTGCTTTTTTTAAAGAACATATTAAATCATCTAGTAATTGGTGAAGCGTATCTTTTAGCTGGACATCTGATAGACATATTGAAGACTGTATATGGCACAAGAATGAGATTTTGGAATAGCCGAGATATCCGCACAGAAGAATCGTATACTAATGCTGAAGAAGAATCTCTTATATGTCATTGTGTAAGAATGCCAAAGAGGATGAACAACATTTTTTTGCTGTGGGCTGCCACTGTCTTCCAGGATTTAAGAAATGATTTTATTCCCCCTCACTATCTAAAAAAGCCCAGCCTATTTAAAAGTTTGTATTGCTCCATGGCAAATCGGAACGAATTTATTGAAGAATGTATGCATATCTATGTATATAGCATTTTAAAAGACCACTATACAACTCAGCTAAAGTATTCTTAGATTACCAGTCAGAATGGATTTAATGCTCAACTGACATGTCATTTGAAATAATTGCCTAACTAATCGCTGTTTACGGCACAAGTGTAATTGACCCGTGGTATTGTATTGTACCCCCTTCAGAAGGGGCTATGGGCCCTATACCTGAAAAAACTTATTCCGCTTCCGCTTCCGCTTCCTCTTCTCTCTCACTCTGTGTGCAGGCAATATTTCGATGTTCACATCCACCCACACCTCATCCTATTTGAATCCCTTTCCTATCATGACTGCGCATTCTAGAAATAGCGTTACACCTAACAAAACAACGCATTTTTTTTTTCGTGGCAGTTTGAAGGACAGGGAACATACATTTATACCCCTACCCTCCCACCCCCCCCCCCCCCCCCCCCCCCCCCCCCCCCCCCAAACAGAACCCACTGCAATGACCTTAGCAGATTTTAAAAAAGCCTTGGCTGGAACAACGACATAGTGTCGTTTCCTTTTACTTTCTAAGATAGGGAAGTGTTTTAGAGACGGGATGACACATTGGGATGGGAGGGGGGGGGGGGGGGGGAGTCTCGGAAACAACTGGATTTATCTATTGTGTAGGGAAGGTAACCTTTCAAATGTGTAATGACTCCTTGGAACTGTTTTGTTTTCATTCTGTGTAAGTGAATCCTTACACCACCCCGCCCACCCCCTCGCCCTTCCCCTGCTTTCCCCTTTCAAATGTTTTTCACATTGATATAGGTA
>JAFLJL010014845.1:72500-77500 GCA_018398815.1 Conus ventricosus | reverse complement strand
TTCATTGTGTAGCATGTCTGTTTTGCATGTACTGTCATAATCTGCTTTTGTTTCAGATGTATCATTCTATCTTTAGGAAAGAGAGAAAAAAAGATTAGTATAAAAATGGAAAGACAGAAGAAGAAGAGGGGAACCAGGCAGAAAAAAGACTAAAATCTTTTAACATCGGCATGTTATGATTCTATTTCTTCGAAAATAGACAGTGGGTTTTATGACTGGAATTCCTTGCCTTCATCAACAGATCTCCAGTTTTTGTTTCTGTTTCAGTCATTTCTGCATGCATGCACTTGAGAGAGAGAGAGAGAGAGAAGAGAGAGTGAGAGAGAGAGAGAGAGAGAGAGAGAGAGAGAGAGAGAGAGAAGAGAAGAGAGAGAAGAGAGATCTGTTTGGGTGGATGAGGAGGTTCAAGTTTCGGAACTTGCTTTATGAGTTGAATGCAAAACTCATCTCGGGGAAACCAGAGAGAGAGAGAGAGAGAGAGAGAAGAGAGAGAGGAGAGAGAGAAGGAGAGAGAGAGAGAGAGAGACAGAGACAGAGACAGAGACAGAGAAGATGGGGAGGGAAGGCGTCATACCCTGTAGCTTTGCCACACACCTCTGAGTTAACATTCTGATCGTGGTACGTGGACCTCCTCCAGCGAACCGGATAGTCATCAGCGGAGGGTGAATCGGGGCAGACATTGCGAGGATGCAGGCAGTAAGATGGTATCCTCTTTCTGCCGAGATCTGACACTCACTGACAGACCCTTGACGAGTGCCACAAAGAATGCTGATGGTCTTGGGAGGTGGGGGTGGAGGTGGGGTGACTGGGAAGCAAAATAGAGGTGAAATGGGTGTTGAGAAGGAAAGACGAAAGTGGGTTGGATGCTTAAAACGAAGGATGAAACACATTTTGTGTTATTTAACACGATCCATACAGACACAGACTGAGACATGTAGAGAGATGCACATACTCACATCAGTGTTTGGGATTGAAAACAAAGGAAGGTAAGAGAGAGAGAGAGAGGAGAGAGAGAGAGAGAGAGAGAGAGAGAAGAGAGAGAGAGAAGAGAGAGAGAGAGAGAGAGAGACAAAGACATGCAGACAGAGAGAGACAGACAGATAGATAGACAGACAAACAGGCAGAAAAACAGACAGACAGACAGAGAGAGACTCTGTGACGGAGAGACAGATCAAATGAAAGTATTGACATCCTTTAGTTCTTGAACATTTTTAAGTCTATTACAATACATTACATATCAGCTGTGGTATCCTTGTATTGACACCAGTTCAACAAACATCATATTTTAAGTATTCCATTCAACTGTATTCATCCTGCTCCATGTTTTCCAAAAAGAATCTCTTCACAAATGCAACGTTAAATTCAGTTCGTTAATAAGATAGTCAGTTGGATGAGCTGCCGGTAGGTCAGTTAGTACTTCGGTATTTCGTCTGACAGCGTTTCGATTTGTCGGCTGAGTGGACCCTTCAGTCTATAGCTTCAGTTTGAAAGTTACCTGTATTTACTGGCAACAAAGCAAGACATTTTCTGGTTCTGTCTCAGATTCCAATGTCTTCTGTTAGTCCAACGTCCACACATTTCAGCTACTCTAACATTTTCATGTTGTGGCTCCAGACATGACAGGGAAAATTAGTATCAGCTCACCATGGACAACCCAGCAAGTCGTCCTGCTCCTGGGTCTTTTGCCAGTGCTCACTGGCACGATGATATCCCTTTGTGGTGTGGAAAGTGATGAAGAGAGGGACAACAAGCAAGAAAGCTAGGTGCCGTTTCAAAAGTGACATCCACATGGCATCTAGTGTCTGGACAGATGCTTTACACACAGCACGTTTGTAATCTTGTAGTTTAATTACAAAATGGTATCTTCTTTGGAGAGGGGAGAGGGATGTGTTTGCAGTTCTCATAGTATCGCATCTGCCAGCTACTCCAAATGATGCTCTACTTATGGCTCACAGTATAGACCACCTCTGTCGAAGCCTTGCACCTGTAATCAATGGACGTCGTCTAGAGGTGAGAGGCAACACAGCGGTAAACAGCACTGAGCTTCCAACGCAAGCGGCAAAACAGACGGGAAAGACAGGGGAAGGGGAGAGAAGAAAAGGAGAGCAGGACATCGCTTGAGTAGACAGGGATGGGGGAGGGGGGAGGGGGGAGGGAGAGTGATAGGGATAGGAAAGACAGTACTCCTGCACTGACACAGAAAATGGACTTGGCGCTACTCCCTCGCCATCTCTTTACTTTTGACAATCGCTTGAGTTTCTACTTTGAGGGGGTAGGGAGGGAAAAAAAGGGGGTGGTGATGGTAAGGGAAGGTGGGGTTGGGACGGTGGGTGAAGGCCATCTACTCATACTGATCCTACCTTCCCATCCCTATCCCCTCTCTCTCTCTCTCTCTCTCTCTCTTAGGCAGCATTTAATTCAGTCTGACAGGAGTTTCGTCGTGTTCACCTCCAACCAACCCCCAATCCCCAACCCATCTCCGTCTTGAAAATCTAAGATAGGGTGGTGCGCAGCGAATAATAGAACTGATTTTTTTTTTTTTTTTTTTTTTTTGGGGGGGGGGTCTTAGTGCGAATGGCGGATGGAGCAACAAAGTCCTCCATCACTTTCCCCATCTTCAATCACGGACGTCCTGAAAATAGCTGCAGGAAAAATGCCTTGGTTGCAGGTGACATAATACCAGCTTGACCTACTTTCTAAAAATGAAAAAGGGCGGGAGATGTCGGGTGTGTGTGTGTGTGGGGGGGGGGGGGGGGTGGAGGGAGAGCCCTTGTGAGAAAGAAGGAAATCAGGTATGGGAAGGAAGAAAGAGGTTACGAACGATAGGGTATACTTACGTGTACTGACCCTTTTAATATACGTTTCCTTAAATGGGTGCCTCCCACCTCCAAACAACCCCTCATCCCTATGGTCTCGCCCCCCCCCCCCTCCCCCTTCCCAAAGCAAAAGAATAAAATCGGTTCATATATCCACGTATTGATTGTAATAGATGTTAGATGTTTCTTTTTTTTCGTAATAAGGTATGTTTTTGGATTTCTGCGTATGCATTGCTTCGTGTTTCTTTTTTTCTTCATTATTGTAATTGATATTCATTTTTTTTGTGTGGGCAGGATGAAAACAAAACTGTAAAGCTTATTCTTTAGCCCTCAATAAAGATAATTTTGACTTGACTTGACTTGTACTATGTTTACCTCCTTTCCTAAAGAACGCCAAAGGGAGGGGGGGGGGGATGTAGTGAACTGAGGTCAGAATGGAGGTGTTGATGGGAAAAGGAAAAGAAGAGGGGGGGGTTGGGCTAAGAGGAGGGGGGGAACATATGTTGTAAGAAGAGGGTGGCAGAGTGCGCAAATATGCCCCTCTTGCAATATCAGTCCCATCTTCCTCTTATTTCTCAGTGCTTGTTCCAGCGACACGTTTTCAAGATTACGACCCACCCATTCCCACCTTCCCCTTTATTTCGCTCCCCCCCCCCCCCCCGCCCCCAACTCTCTCTGTGTCTCTCTGTCTCTGTCTCTCTCCCTCTCTCTCTCTGTCCTGTCTCTCTCTCTCTCTCTGTCTTTCTCTAATCTCTTTTCCCCCCCCCCCCTCACTCTCTCTGTCTCTCTCCCTCTCTGTCTCTCTGTCTCTCTCTCTGTCTTTATCTCTTCCCCTCCCCCCCCCTCTCCTCTCTCTCTCTCTCTCTCACTCTCTCTCTCTCTCTCCTCTCTCCTCTTGTTTTTTTGTCATACCTTTCCCTCGCTTGCACGTCAAATGTGACGCATGCCATGACTAATTTGCAGTGTCTTCTCCTATTATATCAAAGGGCCTTTTTATCACGTTGTGGCAAGTCTAGTTTGTCTTTTGGCAAACGATGATTTATGTCAGTAGGCCAACAGTTTTCTTTTTTTTCGGGGTGAGAGGGGGGGGGGAGTGTAGGATTGGCGTCTAGGGTGTTTATAAGCGCGCGAAGTATGTGTTGGTATGCACCTGTAGAGCATTTGAGAATTAGCAGTGTTTGCACTCAATGCTGCCAAAGCTGATTTCGCACTGTTTCGTGCTGCTAGAGTAAGTGCATTGCTGTTGATTTCTCTGCCTCATCACTGGGATGCTGGAGGTAGACCCTCAAGCCTGTTTTGAAACACATGCCGTGTGTTGCATGTGCCACTGGGCACGCCAGGCACCCTGGGAGAATTGTGATGGCCCGTTATACACGAGGCGAGAATCGATTGAACTGATGAGGTGCGGTGTGTGCAAGCAGGCTCCTTTGTCCGATACTGAAAAAAGAAAGAGAGTAAGACAGACAGACAGACAGACAGACAGACAGAAACAAACAAACAAACAAAGGCAACCCAAACGTTTGTCTCTGAAACACAGTAGACTCAAGACAATACACAGCATTCTTTCTACGTGCTTGTACTCAAAGTGTTGTGATTATCTGACTGTTTTTCGGGTTTTGTTAGTTTTTGTTTTGTTTTTCAGGACGACAAACGTGTAAAGCAAAAAGCAATTTTAACAGAACATTAATTTCTGTCTTCCAAGTCAAAGTCTGGGAGTTTGTGACCCAGAATACCCCTCTCTACTCTCTCTCTCTCTCTCTCTCTCTCTCTCTCTCTCTTCTCTCTCATCTCACTCTCTCTCTCTCTCTCTCTCTCTCTCTCTCTCTCTCTCTCTCTCTCTCTCTCTCTCTTCTCTCTCTCTCTCTCTGGCATGCTGCAAAAATGCACAACACAGTTACTATATATCATACCCTCGTAAATAAAAGTGTTACTATTTGGGTGTTTTCTCATTGTCACTTACAAATGTATAATGCAAGCATAATACCCCCCCCCCCCCCCCCAAAGAGAGAGAGAGAGTGAGAGAGAGAGAGAGAGAGAGAGAGAGAGAGAGAGAGAGAGGAGAGAGAGAGAGAGAGAAATAAAGAGAGAGAGAGAGATTGTTCTGGGTGAAGATTATTTCTGGCGTTCGACTTTTTTAACTTTTTTTAGACACATAGAAAGTCTGTAAAATGAAGAATATAACAT
>JAFLJL010014845.1:60000-62500 GCA_018398815.1 Conus ventricosus | reverse complement strand
AGTCAAAACTGATTCTTTTGACGTATATCATCATCTGCATTTTCTTTACGCACACAACTGACAACTTCACCTTAATACATCAGTTATCACTTTTTTTTTAACTGTGACATTTCGAAGCTATGAATATGCCATACAACTAACAACACAGGATCAACATCAACCACACCCATTGACACAGCAACACGTTTTCATGGTCTCTCAATAGCTGTCATTTTATATAGGCCCTAATGTACATTGACAGAGAACAACAACAACAGTGATGTACCTATTTTTTAAAAAAAAAAGCACACACAGTTTAGAACAACGATTATTTTGAAAAGTAAGATAAAGCATCAAACACCGTGCTGCACGCTTATTTCGACATTATCATAAGGAGATAAGGGCCGAAACTCTTGCATGAGGTTAGGGGAGGGGGTGGGGTGGGGGTCATCGCTGAGGACCATCTCACGCCCAGCTGTTTTAATTCACTTCATGTTCGAAAATACATTGCTAAAGCTCCGCCCAAAAACACGTTGACAAACGAGATCACAAGACAAAACACGACGCGTTTCGACCTCTTGAATCAACCCCCATCTTGCGCCGAATTGGAAGAAGATAAATGATTGCTCGTTCATTTTCGTTGTCCTGAATGTTGTGTGTTTTGCCTGAAGAAGACCGAAGAGGTCGAAACGCGTCGTCTTTGTCTTGTGATTCGTTTGTCAACGTTTTGGGGGCGGAACTTCAGCACTATTTTTTCAAATGTGTTTAGTTTTCGCCTACAGTCGCCTCACTTTGCAGCTAGATCTCACTTCATGTTGTTGTTTACAGCACAGTCGACTGCGAGGACCCATGACATAAAGGATGTTCAGCTCTCCCTGGAGTTCCTTCCCTTGATCAGTTGACAAGCTTTGACAGACTTTTGTTTCTCCCGTAAATCTCACTGCACCAACGAGAATAATAATAATAATAATAATAATAACAACAACAACAATAATGATAATAATAATAATAATAATAAAGAAAAGAACAGCAAAAAATACTTCTGAAGCCTCCCTCCTACACCCCCCCCCCCCCCCCCCCCCTCCCTTACCGCAGCGCCTCAAATTCTATAATCAGTTCATCAGAAAATCCTTTATGTGTATTCCTCCGTGTTTGTTTGTTTTGCTTTTTCTTTCTTCTTTCTTTTTCATAGAAAGAGGGCATTCTGCAGGCTGTAGCGACAACAACCAAGAGACATACTACATTCATTAACGATGCAGGTTCATAACCTGAAAAAAGACAAATAAAGAATCTCCACCCCCACCCACCTGGTTCCACACCCCTACCTCGCCTCATGCATTATAAGAAAAGAAATAGCAGAACAATATAAGCTATACCGATTCAGATAATAATAATTTATTTACTGTAACATATTTGATAACAAAATTATGTGTTTCTTTTGTGTTTGATAAACTGTAAAAATCCATGTCATGTCTAAACGAAACGAACCTGTGTAAATCTTCCAACATGATTATGGAAGAAACATACAATATACAACCAAAGAGAGCGTTCTTTATGTTTGTAATTACTAAGTTAAATAATCACCGTGTTTTTCACATCTTTTCTTACAGTCGTTCGATTGATTACCCTTGTTATAGTTATGGTAATATGTTCTCGCGCGTGTTAACTGTCTCAATTTCTGAATAACCGCAACAGGAATTCTTACTGCAGATCAGTGGACTGACTTTATACGCAGACAGTGTGTGTGTGTGTGTGTGTGTGTGTGTGTGTGTGCGTGCGTGCGTGCGTGCGTGCGTGCGTGCGTGCGTGCGTGCGTGCGTGCGTGCGTGCGTGCGTGCGTGCGTGCATGCCTCTGTGTGTGTGTGTGTGTGTGTGTGTTGCCATAAAGTTCAGTAATCTTACCATATTCCCAAAGTGAGTTGTTTTCAGGCCGAATGAAAATCTTCTGCACAAACAAAAGAACGGGAGGGGTGGAGACGGTGGGGGTGGGGGGATGGGGGTGGGGGCTCCAAAACTGCAAGTTTGTGAAGAATCCAGGCTTATTATCCTGTCTGTGTGTGTCTAAGGCATGGCTCATTCCCAATCCTTTGGCACGTTGGAACAAACTTTGCCAGTGCAGCAGTGCACTGTTGCCATTTTGATGTTATTTCTATGGTTCCGATTTCAACACGAGAGAGAGAGAGAGAGAGAGAGAGAGAGAGAGAGAGAGAGAGAGAGAGAGAGAGAGAGACAGACAGACAGGCAGGCAGACAGATAGACAGAGACTGAGACAGAGACAGACACAGAAAGACAGACACAGACAGAGACAGACACAGACACAGACAGACAGAGAGAGAGACAGACAGAGAGACAGACAGACAGACAGACAGAGAATGGTTAGAGTTTCTGTTGGGAAAGGAAAGAAGGAGAAGGGGTATGAGGTTTGAGCTGATAGATATTGTCGTCGCTGTCAAATCTGTAGCCTCTCTTAGTAAGGGTAACTGATCGATACAGCCATTCCTCTGTCTGTCTTGTTACAAAT
>JAFLJL010014845.1:47500-57500 GCA_018398815.1 Conus ventricosus | reverse complement strand
GTGTGGGGGGGGGGGGGGTCCTATCAGGGTTGCTATTTTATACTTGTTGATAAAAAATTTCCTTTTGTGCCTGCAACTGTCTATAATTTCAACTCTTGTGTTCAATGTTGCCATACTAGGTTTGCACAGGATCATCCACTTTTCTGTCGTGCACAAATTACATCTCTTGTGCTATTATTGTATGCTGCTGCTTTTCTGATTATTTTCCATGTGATGTTAAAATCTGTATTTGTTTTCTTAAGATCCCATATATGTTTACTTAATTCTGTTTGGTGTTTGTATTTTCATACTTGAAAGATTGCTTGTGATTGGCGTACCTAGCTTTGAATTTGTTTTCTGTAATCCCTATGTATGTCTCTTTGCTGCTTTTCGTTGTCACAGTGGCTTGGTATACGATGTTATCAGAGAGACATTGGTTGTTCAGAGGGCATTGTCCTTTGATTGTGCAGTTGCAAGTTTTCCGTTTGTCACCCTCATTTTTGACGTTGGTTTTCTTTTTGTTTGAAGCATCAATTACTTTTTTAAGATTTGGCATACAAGAATAGATAGTTTGATAGTGTTCCTATTGAATATTTTGAAAAGTTTATGGTCTTTCTGGAACGATTCTGTTAATATTTTGAAGAATTCTTTGCAATGTTGGTTTTCACTCTACCATCATATGGTGGGTTATACCAGGTTATTTTCCTCTTTCTGTTTTCTTCCTGCTTCCAGTGGTACTTTCAGGTTCATATTTCAACTTGTAGTTGTATCCACTTTTCAACAGTGCTTCTTGGTAGTCTGTTGCTGCATCGTTGAACATTTCTTCATTGCAGGAAAGGTTGGATAACCTCTTGTTTATCCCTTGTGGTATAGTTTTTATGATTGCTGGTGGGTGGTTACTCATGGCATTTACATATAATGGTTTATCATTGGGTTTTTTTGTATGGTCTGTATTGGTTTTTATTTAAATCTAGTGTTACATCTAAGTAGTTGACTACTTTTTTGTTTGCTTCTAAAGTAATAGTCAACTACTTAGATGTAACACTAGATTTAAATAAAAACCAATACAGACCATACAAAAAACCAATGATAAACCATTATATGTAAATGCCATGAGTAACCACCCACCAGCAATCATAAAAACTATACCACAAGGGATAAACAAGAGGTTATCCAACCTTTCCTGCAATGAAGAAATGTTCAACGATGCAGCAACAGACTACCAAGAAGCACTGTTGAAAAGTGGATACAACTACAAGTTGAAATATGAACCTGAAAGTACCACTGGAAGCAGGAAGAAAAACAGAAAAAGGAAAATAACCTGGTATAACCCACCATATGATGGTAGAGTGAAAACCAACATTGGCAAAGAATTCTTCAAAATATTAACAGAATCGTTCCAGAAAGACCATAAACTTTTCAAAATATTCAATAGGAACACTATCAAACTATCTTATTCTTGTATGCCAAATCTTAAAAAGTAATTGATGCTTCAAACAAAAAGAAAACCAACGTCAAAAATGAGGGTGACAAACGGAAAACTTGCAACTGCACAATCAAAGGACAATGCCCTCTGAACAACCAATGTCTCTCTGATAACATCGTATACCAAGCCACTGTGACAACGAAAAGCAGCAAAGAGACATACATAGGGATTACAGAAAACAAATTCAAAGCTAGGTACGCCAATCACAAGCAATCTTTCAAGTATGAAAAATACAAACACCAAACAGAATTAAGTAAACATATATGGGATCTTAAGAAAACAAATACAGATTTTAACATCACATGGAAAATAATCAGAAAAGCAGCAGCATACAATAATAGCACAAAGAGATGTAATTTGTGCACGACAGAAAGTGGATGATCCTGTGCAAACCTAGTATGGCAACATTGAACACAAGAGTTGAAATTATAGACAGTTGCAGGCACAAAAGGAAATTTTTATCAACAAGTATAAAATAGCAACCCTGATAGGACCCCCACCCCCCCCCCCCACCCCCCCCCCCCCCACCCCCCCCACACACACACAGTAATACCAATAAAGAAAGCCTTACAACCTTAACAGGCCCCCCCCTTGCACAACACGTGCAACACAACCCAACTGAACCACAGCTCACAATCCAAAACATATATATACAATTGAGGTCAGTAGCAGGGGATTGGCACGGGATCTGAAGAGAGGAAGGACCTCGAAACAAGTTTGTCGTCCCGGGTTTTAAGATTTGCTTTTAATCATTATATATATATATATATAATATATATATATATATATATATATATATATATATATTTGTGGCTGATGCTTCTTGTTAGGTCCCATGGCAATTGAGAACTGTTCTCTTTCGTCCTCCCCATCTTCCTTCACCCTGATCAGCATGCTTTCTCTTTCACATTCTTCCCACATACATGCAACACATGACACAAAAGATGTTATATTGCGCTTAGGTCCACTCCACGAGGAGTGACAATATAATTTGTCAGTTCTGCATATAGAAGCATTATACCCAGTGGGTATCTGGACAGGTACATATAATATTGAACCTGTAAACATCAGATTTCTTTTTATCCAGTAATTTCTTGACTTTAAGTCCGTTCTTGCGAGTGCTTTTTCTCTGGTCCCTTTGTTAAGTTAGGAATTAAACGCATAAATTCAACCTTAGCTTCACTTGGACCATATCCTTTTGTTTGTAAGTTAACGGAATTCAAAGATCAAACTCACCATAGCTTCAAAGGAAATACATTTGTTTGCCAGGTAACTGAATCAACCTTTAGTCATACAGATTCAAAGGGCAATACCTTTGTTTGCAGGTAACGGCTAATAATCCAGTATTTCTTTCGCTTTCTGACCAGCGCTTTGCGCCGCTTTCTTTCCAACACTGCTGAAGGGGGTTAAAAACATTAATTCCCTGGGATCTGAACCTTGAGTTTGACTGAAGGGGGGAAAGCGCAGCCCGCGCCTTTGACTGAAGGGGTGGGAGGGTGGGAATTTTTTCCGAGAGCAGGGAGTGTGCCTTCACTGCTAGCGTGTTACCTCGAAAAGGAAGCACTTTTACGCATGCGCGACCTGCATTAAGGATTTTGTCTTACCGGAACATACCGGAATGCTTTTACGCATGCCTGGCCTGTTTTTGAGAATTTCATCTTACCGGAAATTACCGGAATAATCGCGCTCCGCCACAAATTCCCTTATGTCCCATAAGATCTTTTGTGGCTGATGCTTCTTGTTAGGTCCCATGGCAATTGAGAACTTTTTCTCTTTCGTCCTCCCCATCTTCCTTCACCCCTGATCAGCATGCTTTCTCTTTCACATTCTTCCCACATACATGCAACACATGACACAAAAGATGTTATATTGCGCTTAGGTCCACTCCACGGGGGAGTGACAATATAAATTGTCAGTTCTGCATATAGAAGCATTATACCCAGTGGGTATCTGGACAGGTACATATAATATTGAACCTGTAAACATCAGATTTCTTTTTATCCAGTAATTTCTTGACTTTAAGTCCCGTTCTTGCGAGTGCTTTTCTCTGGTCCCTTTGTTAAGTTAGGAATTAAACGAAATAATTCAACCTTAGCTTCACTTGGACCATACCTTTTGCTTGTAAGTTAACGGAATTCAAAGATCAAACTCACCCATAGCTTCAAAGGAAATACATTTGTTTGCCAGGTAACTGAATTCAACTTTACGTCACTACAGATTCAAAAGGGCAATACCCTTTGTTTGCCAGGTAACGGCTAATAATCCATATTTCTTTCGCTTTCTGACCAGCGCTTTGCGCCGCTTTCTTCCAACACTGCTGAAGGCGGTTAAAAACATTAATTCCCCTGGGATCTGAACCTTGAGTTTGACTAAAGGGGGGGAAAGCGCCATGAGACACTTCTTGCTCATGTCGAGCATGAAGTGTTGACCCCCCAGTCATGACCGAACGGTAGTGGACCTAAGCGCATTGACCATCTAAATTAGAATTATGACATCATAACATAAATAATAATAATGACAATTGCTATAGCACCCCCCTAACCACGTAGGGTGACGGTGCTGTACAATTTGTAACCATCCAACAGCTAAAATGGTAAGCCGAAACCACGCACGCATCAAATTGTGCGTGCCCAGGTCATGAACATACGTACACCCCCACGCACTTGCCCGCACCCAGCATGCTCACGCGTGCAAACCTATCCACCGCGTGCATACGCACCTGGAAAAATAATATTGCATGCCAAAACATCCTATATGCCCAGTGAACAGCTCCTTCGTACGCGAGCAACTTGTACCCATACACAATGTCTTCTGGGGTTGTAGTGAACAGCTCCTTTGTACCCGACTTGTACACCTACATAATGTCTTGAGGGGGTTGTCCGTCTTTCTTGCTGCTGTTGGTGCGCCCTTGTCCGCCGGCATTGTCTGTTAGCATCCACCCAGGTCTGGGAGCCCCCAGGACCTGTAAAGCATAGAAACCAAAAACGAGGAGGCAGAAATCTCCCTCACTATGGAGTCATACTGACTAAAACATGTTTGGGTAAGCGCAAGACTGTCCTAATATTTAGAGTGATGAAGAACGGCTACTGTTCCTAATGTATCTTTTGAAATGCGTCCGACTTCCATCTCCCTAGTTGCCGTATCTGTGCATCTGACATGCCCCGAGCTGCCGCAGCTGTTGCTGCTCCTATCCTAAAGCTATGTGATGTGAATTGTGATGCTGGGTAGCGGCAAAATGCCAGTGTGAGGCGCAGCTGAGTGTTGAATACTGATCTGGTGATGGGGGCTCCGGGCCTTGAGGAATAGGGGTCCAGGAGCTCGGCCCCTGTCTGCTAAATAATCTTTCATGGCCTGTATAGGGCACTCCCCCTCTGTCCCCTTCTGTATGTCTAGAGAGAAAGTCTGACCTTTGCTGTGTTTGTAATGGTGAAATGTGACTGTCATGTGCGACGCTGGAATTGTGATTTGATGTACCCCAAGGAGGTTGGGGTTTTTGTCCGTACCGAGAGTACTGTTATTTCGCCAATGCGTAGGAAGGCATGAAAGGCTAGTAGGAACATAGCTTTGAATAAAATCACTCTTTCATGCTGATGCATGCACGACGTAGGGCGGAAACCAAGTTCTCAGCATACCTTTATCAAGTGGTAGCCTTGTGTCGCGGGCTGGTTGCCGCTTGTGGTATGAAGCGAGCATCTTCTGTATGAAAAAGGCTGCTGTTGGGTCTGGTAGGGATCTAATCTTGTGAAAGTAACTAATTGCCGAGATGTGTGCTGACACCGTTGCCAGCTTGAAACTTTTTTGAACCAGGTCTGCAATGAATAATGCAACTGTACCTGCTTCTAAGGGAGAATGCAGATAACCGGCTTCTGTAGAAATCTATGAACCGGCCCCAGCTACGCCTGTATGCATTCTGGGTTGAAGGTGCGAGGGATGTTTGTAAGAGATCTTGAGCTGTCGCTATGAGTGTGGGAAATCGGCAGTGGCGGCACTGGCGTGGGAAGCTTGTTGGCAGAAGGTGCCAGCCTTCTGAATTCCTGTACCTGCAACCGGGACAGTGAGTCTGCCAAAAATTCTTGTTACCGGGTACATGATATGCTTTAAACAGGATATTGAACCGAAGACATGTTAATACTAATCTACGTACTAGCACCATTATCTTCCCGTCCTTTGATGTTTGTTTGTTCACAATCTCTGTTACTGCACTGTTGTCTGTGTGAAATTCTACGCAGGAATTGGCCATTGCGTGTGGCCCAGGTTTCTACCGCTAACACTATGGGGTAAAGTTCCAATAACGCTATCGACTGTGCTACCCATTGTCCTTCCCATGTACCATAGAACCTTTCCCTTACCCATAATGGCGCCATAACCTACTGAACCCGCTGCATCTGTGAATAGGCGAAGATGTTGCGAAGATGACCACCTATTTGGGAGCATGACTGACTTCCCATTGAACTCTTGTAGAAAAAAGCTCCCAAGTGTGGAGATCGTCTCTTGCAGTTTTTGTAATCCGTAGGTAATGAAAAGGTTTGGTATGCCAATTGTTAGGTTGATCAGCCTCCGTAAGAAGGGTCGGCCCGGAACAATGGCTCCGCACGCAAAGTTGAGAAAACCTATGACTGACTGTAAATATCGCAGCTGTACTTTGTTTTTTTGTCAGGCATTCCGCTACTAGTGCCTTCCCTTTGGCGAGCTTATCCGCAGGAAGTCTGATCTCCATCTGTCGCGTGTCGAGCTCGTAACCCAAGAAAGTCAGTACTTGTGTTGTTGCGTGGTTTTTTCTGGTGCTGTTGGATTCCCAGATTCGAGCACAGTGCTAGGAACTTCCTAAGACTAGTCTGGCACTTCTGTTGTGTGTCCTCTACTATTAAGAAATCGTCAATACATGTGCCATTTTTGTATGTTCAGCTTTGCACGGGCCATCCATTGCAGGGCGTTGCTGAGCGTTTCGAATATACGACAGCTGGATCTACAAGCCATGGGGAAGGCATTTGTCGTAGTAATATTGCCCTTTCGACAGCTGGATGTACAAGCCATGGGGAGGCCTTTGTCGTAGTAATATTGCCCTTTCGACAGCTGGATGTACAACCCATGGGGAGGCACTTGTCGTAGTAATATTGCCCTTTCGACAGCTGGATGTACAAGCCATGGGGAGGCCTTTGTCGTAGTAATATTGCCCTTTCGACAGCTGGATGTACAAGCCATGGGGAGGCCTTTGTCGTAGTAATATTGCCCTTTCGACAGCTGGATGTACAAGCCATGGGGAGGCCTTTGTCGTAGTAAATATTGCCCTTTCGACAGCTGGATGTACAAGCCATGGGAGGCCTTTGTCGTCGTAATATTGCCCTTTCCAACACAAACCAAAGAGGGGTACTGTGATGGGTGTAGTGGAACGATCCTGAAAGGGTCTGCAATATCCGTCTTTGCTAGGTAACCATGTTTTCCTATGCGTGTGATTGCTGCAACGGCTTCGTCTATAGATTGGTACTGAACCATAGCTTCTGTGTCTGGTATTCCGTCATTGATCGATTCCCCTTGGGGGTACGAGAGATGGTGAAAAGACGAAATTTCCCGTCTCTTTCTTGGGCACCAGACCTATCGGCGAAATGCTAAGGTTTGTAAATGGTTTGTCCTTAAATGGTCCTGCTAAACGTCCTAATCTACCATTCTTTGTCTAGTTTACTATCTACTATTTTGGGTGGTCTTCTGTGGAGGCTAAGTTAGGTGCCTCCTTGTGGTTTAAAGACCCCTTGTAACCCACTCGGAAGCCCCATCTGAAACCTTCGCTAAGGAAAACTGCTGACTCCCTGTCATAACCTATCAGGTAACGTGCTAGCACTTCATACTTGACGGGGCTTGGTAGGACTCTACTGTCGCCCCCTCTAAGGGTGGGGGGATTGGGTCTGTTCCCCGCTGTGCTGGTGTGACCCAGCGGTTATGTTCTGCTCTGGGACGAAAGGGCGCTGCATTGTAGCTATGTGTGAATCTAGTCATCACCTAAAAGGTTTGTTGACCGGGAGTTGGCAGTCTGTGAAGGGATGGTGCCCCAAACAGTTGTAGCAGTTGTGCTGGAACTTGCACTCTGCTCCAGATGTGCAGTCGCCCGTGGTGTGGTATTTCAAACATACCCCTCTTGGTATGTCTTTTTGTGACATTGACTGTGGTGCGACTGTCCTGTCCTTCGAGTTTGCCTCCAGGTGTGCTTTGAGGTACAGTTCCAAGTGAGCTGCACCCCATTCTGCGTGACCCGAGGCTATCATCTTGCGGAACTGTTCGTCGTAGAACCTCCAACTTGCCCCTTTGTTGGCAAGGTTCAGGACAGTCCCAAGTGATGTGCTAAGACTGGCCCTAGGGGTGGTGTTTGTTCTGTGATGATGGCACAGAAACGGTTCCATGCTCTCACCCATTGAATGAGGGGTAGCGGGTGCCCTTTTTTGTCTGGGGCACCAGCTGGAGTGCTGGGACTTCCCTCCATTTTCAACCTGGAGCGTGTAACATTCTTCTGTCTGCTCCGTTTTATCGATCATAGCACTAAGCTCTATATATTCCCCAGCCCATATTATTTTCTTTTATTTTTGCTGGGACCTGACTTGTTATCGACTGTGACAGCATATTTGCAGGTTTACCTTGTAGGACTCGTGGACTGGGCCCACGATGCTGGTCTGCCAGTCCGCAGCAGCCTGCTGAGCTGGTGGTGCCCTGGAGGCCGATTGTGGTGTGGTGGTCGCCCGTTGTGCCAAGTCGGCCATTGCCGATGTGCTGGGGCCACTGCGGGGGTGGCGGTCGCCTGTTGTGCTGGCAGGGAAGGTGGCGTGATGGTAGGCGTGTGGGGATGCGTTCCAAAGCCTGTTGAATTTTTGTGTCGATTTGGGCGGTGATGTTGCTCATGAATGTGTTGAGCCATGGGGCGGCATGTCCGGGTTGTCATGGGCATGTGCAGTTTCCTCGCTGTTTGGCTGGGTGTGTGTGTCGCTGGGTCTGTCCGCTATGTCCTCACTCGCCTTCCATGTAGGCCTTCGTCGTCTCTGCGGTCTTGTTTTTGGCAATCTGTAAAATACCAATTCTTCCGACACGAAAAGGGGGCTTACCATGTAAGAGACCTGCGATACACCGTCGCGGCTAACGCATCCTGCCGAGTTATATATAAACATGCCCACACACCGCTGACGTAGCCACCTTGAGGCAAAATAGCTGAGAACCTGCAAAACCTCTTCGCGGATTAATTGACAGACACTGGTGATTCGGAGGAAAAATAGCCAAGAACCTGCAAAAACTCTTCACAGATAATGACAGACACTGGTGATTCGGAGTTCCCAGCTGGTATAGCCATCTTGCTGAGAAACCTGCGCAGCTGATGTGGCTGCATTGTGTAGGGAACATGGGGCACGCTGATGTAGTCGCCTTGCTGAAAAGCATGCAAAGTTATAAATAAAAACATGCCAACACACAGCTGATGTAGCCACCTTGCAGAAAAACTTGTTGAGAAAACCCGCAAAAACATGTTTGCGGTTAATTGACAAGTCTCAGGTGATAAAGAGGCCACAGCTAATATAGCCACATTGCCGAGAAACATGCAAGATCACAGCTGGTGTAGCTGCATTGAGGAGTGATGTAGGTAGAGGACTACGGCATGTGCCCATTGTGCAGCGGGCAATACACAGTACAGGTAGAGGACTAACGGTATGTGCCCATTGGCGGCGGGCAATACACATACGGTAGAGGGCTACGGCATGTGCCCATTGTGCAGCGGGCAATCAACAGTACAGGTAGAGGACTACGGCATGTGCCCATTGTGCAGCGGGCAATACACAGTACAGGTAGAGGACCACGGCATGTGCCCATTGTGCAGCAGGCAATACACCGTACAGGTAGAGGAGTACGGCATGTGCCCATTGTGCAGCAGGCAATACACAGTACAGGTAGAGGACTACAGCATTGCCCATTGTGCAGCAGGCCATACACAGTACAGGTAGAGGATTACGGGATGTGCCCATTGTGCAGCAGGCAATACGCAGTACAGGTAGAGGACTACGGCATGTGCCCATTGTGCAGCAGGCAATACACAGTACAGGTAGAGGAATATGGCATGTGCCCATTGTGCAGCAGGCAATATACAGTACAGGTAGAGGACTACGGCATGTGCCCATTGTGCAGCAGGCAACACACAGTACAGGTAGAGGACTATGGCGTGTGCCCATTGTGCAGCAGGCAACACACAGTACAGGTAGAGGACTACGGCGGTTGCCCATTGTGCAGCAGGCAACACACAGTACAGGTAGAGGACTACGGCATGTGCCCATTGTGCAGCAGGCAACACACAGTACAGGTAGAGGACTACGGCTGTGCCCATTGTGCAGCAGCAACACACAGTACAGGTAGAGGACTACGGCATGTGCCCATTGTGCAGCAGGCAACACACAGTACAGGTAGAGGACTACGGCATGTGCCCATTGTGCAGCAGGCAACACACAGTACAGGTAGAGGAGTACGGCATGTGCCCATTGTGGGAGCAGGCAACACACAGTACAGGTAGAGGAC
>JAFLJL010014845.1:10000-42500 GCA_018398815.1 Conus ventricosus | reverse complement strand
CTCTCCGGCTGGCTCCAATTCTTTGTCTGTCAGTGCTTTAGTCAGCTGATACTATTTAAAGCACAGTTTGAAAGTCATCATCTGTCAGTTTCAATGCTGGTTCATGAGGTGATTCCGCCTTGACCAAACACCCCTAGACCAATCATGACAGACATGCTCAAGTATTTTGCGAGTTGTTTACATTTTGTTATGGGCAGTCCTAACATTGAACGTCCTGAAACCACTCTTTTATAAAACTATGCCTAGTGAACCTATTACAAGAACAACCACTTTCGTGCTAAATCCGGCATCACTAAGAGATAGCAAAGAGGCATGCATTTTGAAATTTGCTCTCATAGCATGTTTGTATGAATGTGTCAAATGGGTTTGAAACCTCGATGACGAATGCCATCGAGTTTCGATGGTCGATGAAGCATAGATCAGGTTTCAGCCTTGGTAGTCTTCAACACCGTTTATTGAGACAGGCCTATTTAAAAAAACATCTACAAATCCGTCGCAATGCATTTCCGTAGCTTCTTTTGATGATTCAACACATCTGTCGTGTCTTTGTGTGTAGAGGCCCACAGTTGACGACATCCATTCAAGGCATGGGAATTTGTGTCAGAACGAAACCCTCACAAAGCACACTCTCTCCGGTAAGTATCAGGATAGTAGATGTTATTTCACTGCATTGGTCTCAGCAGCTGTAGACGTCCCTTGCTGATGAACCTGGTTATTTGGTCATTGATGTTGGTGTTGGTTAGGTGTCCTATGGAGTGGGTAAACTGCCGCATTCGGAATTGCAACCCGGGTGATTCTCCCTTGTTGTTGCAGCTGCTGAAAATGGTGTGTATCTTTGTCCATTTGCATTCTTTTGATTGCGCTGTACAATTGCTTAGAATTACTGTAGCGCATTTGAACTACCCCATCATCAGAAGCTGGGAGTACTGCTCCGAAACTGTCGCTGTGTTAATCGAATTCCAGTTTAAAAGATCCAGTCGCACACACGCTCATGGAGCTCAACGAAGGAAGAACGTGACAGTTGCCCTTGCTTTAGTCATACACACATACATACATTACATACATACTACATACATACATACATAAATACTAAATACATACATAACTACATACACACAGACATACATACAAACATGCATGCATACATAGATATTTGCGTAGATTGTGATGCCAGATAGATAGATAGATAGATAGATAGATAGATAGATAGATAGATAGACAGACAGACAGACAGACAGACAGACAGACAGATGTATGACAGACTCCAGTACCTTCTGGTGCTTTTATCCAAACAAGGCACTGCATGTTTCAAACCAACCACAACAAATAATTACAGAGTAGAGAGGAAAAGCTGACACGCTTGGAACCCCAGTGAACTACTAGGCATCCCTACGTTCTATTGGCATGTCGTTGGGGTCGGCTCTTCACAGGGAGATTAACAAGAAGATTTTGTTTCAACTCCTCGGAGTTTCTCTTGTGTCAAAGCAAACAGTGCCCCAAAAAACAGTTGTTAGTTGTGAAATTGCCTTTGACGTGTGTGTGTGTTGTGTGTGTGTGTGTGTGTTTTGTGTGTGTGTGTGTGTTGTGTGTGTGTGGTGTGTGTGTGTGTGAATGTGTGTGTGTGTGTTTTGTGTGTGTGGGGTGTGTGTGTGTGTGTGTGTGTGTGTGTGTGTGTTGTGTTGTTTTTTTTTTTTTTGTTGTGTGTGTGTGTGTGTGTGTGTGTGTGTGTGTGTGTGTGTGTGTGTGTGTGTGTGTGTGTGTGTTTCCTAGTACTCGCCCAGATGAGGGGAAGAGAGAGAGAGAGAGAGAGAGAGAGAGAGGAGGAGAGAGAGAGAGAGAGAGAGAATAACGGTAGTTCCTTATCATTTTATTATGGATATCTAAGGTGTAAGAAGGGTTCTCAGAAGGGGGGTAAGTAGGAATATGAGAGAGAGGTAGAGAGGGATATTCGTATGTTCATTGGACTTTGGTCGCTTTTCAATTCTATTAAAGTATCATAATTCATTTCTTTTACAATTGTCTCATCTCTGAAATAATAAATTGACAGTGCCTTATTTTCTTTTGTAATAAACTCATTTATTTTTATAATTTACTTTCTGAATTTGTTGACAGAGGATGAAGTGACACTAGCAAACTGGCTGAGGACCGTGCACAGTGGAGCGCCTTGACTGCCTCATGCGTCGCAAGACGCGGGAGCATCTAAGCAAGTCTAATTTGTAGAAATGTCGACTGCTGTACCTTTTCCGTATAACTTGAAAATATAAAGGTAAGAAAAAAGGTACCTTTTGGTCACAAGAAAACCTGCCAGCTTCCCCTACAATCTCAACATTCACTTTGTGACCAAGTGCTTACAGCACGAAACGTTGAAGAGTTCTCCAAAAGGTACCTTTTTTCTTTACCTTTATATTTTCAAGTCTAATTTGTGTTATTTATTTTGTTTAAAATGTCAGTACAACCTATGGTTAAGCTGACAATAAATGGTTTCCATCAGTCAGTCAGTTGTCGGGGAGGCTTTTAATCCTATTAACCCTTCTTCTTCTGTCTCACTTCCCCTTCCCTTCACGTTTCTTCTATCTGTACTCATCCAGCCCCTTCCCTCTCCCTTCATCTTCCGTTGTCCTATTTATCTCTGTGTGTGTGTGTGTGTGTGTGTGTGTGTGTGTGTGTGTGTGTGTGTGTGTGTGTGTGTGTGTGTGTGTGTGTGTGAGAGAGAGAGAGCGAGAGAGAGAGAGAGTGTGTGTGTGTGTATGTGTGTGTGTGTGTGTGTGTTGTGTTGTGTGCGTGCGTGCGTGCGTGCGTGCGTGCGTGCGTGTGTGTGTGTGTGTGTGTGTGTGTGTGTGCGTGCGTGCGTGCGTGCGTGCCCTGCGTGCGTGCGTGCGTGCGTGCGTGCGTGCGTGCGTGCGTGTGTGTGTGTGTTGACAATTTCCGTTTAATAAATGTCAAACAAGAATCTGATCATGAGATCTATAGAATCTGTCACATGAGCTCAACTTTCTGTCTGGAAAGGAAATGTAGCAGGCCCCGGAGAAAAAAAAATCAAACAAGTGTGTATAAATTTATCTCACCATCTGCCGACTGTTTTCAGGACAGCACCGTTCCATGTAATGCTTTTTTGTTTTTATAAATTAAAAAACAAAAAGATATCTGATGCTTCATGTTCTTTTTTGTTTGTTTGTTTTCTTTTTTCTTTTTTTGTGTTTGTTGTTGTTGTTTGTGTGGGTGGGTGTGTGGGTGTGTGGGTGGGTGGGGGTTGTTTTGTATCTTGTTTGTTTGTTTAGGCTGGGTTTTATTCTTGTTAATTAGTTGTGTAAAACGGATTTGCTGAGCACCAACAAGACGCCACAACATAATTTTTTTCGAGGGGGGAAGAGGGAAGGTGGAAATTCGTTTTTGAGGGGAAGTGGGAGGGGCCACATCCGGGACATTTTGGAAACCACAAGAACTGTCAGTCCACATGTGCTTGCCTCCTTGGGATTCCTTCAGGAAGATTTACGAGAAGTGGTTTTTTTTTTTTGTGTCATCTTCTTAGAGGTTATACTGTCAGCCGAAAAATTGTGAACCAAAACGTTTGTCTGTTTGTTTTCAATGGGTGTTTCTACCCTTACCGATCCTACACCTCCCTTCCCTTCACGGTGTTCCAGAGCGAGTTCTTTAGTGTTCAGCGCGATAGCAAGGAGCTAACACCTCTCCGCTGATGCACAGGCAAGGTCAGGGAATGAGGGTTTTACTGCAGGCGCGCCTACCAGTTGTACTGCGCTGTACAAGCGTTGCCTGTCAGCGTGCGCAGAAACGAGTCTAGCAGCCATGTTTTCGGCCTTGCTGTGCGGCCGTTAAAATAAAGGGGTGTCAGTTTGACAATTCGTTGTTTGTCGTGAAGAATATAAGACTTATATGTCCTGAGGGCGACTGTAATGGGAATTGCAGACAATTCTTTTAATTCCAAACTCGACAGGTTTATTTTACTGCAGCAGAGAACCGAAGAAAGGAAGAAACAGCATGACATTGTGTAAGTATAGTGGTTAGGCAAATTAAACAATTGACATACACACAAATTGATTCAAAACTAACTCACATCAGCGCTTAATGGCAAGACTATTTTCCCTATTGATTTGTATACAAGTTGATCCTTACATTGCTAGATACTACAAACAAAAGAATAGTCCGTCAGAATAGTTTAAGCTTGCTTGTTCAAAATGGTAATGTAACTGACTATGCCCGTTTCATGCAGCTGAACTTCGGCAGCCGCAAGCACAATGACATGGACCAAAGTCTCAAGTTTTGCATCAACTAGTAAGTAACTTTTTTTGCGAAACAATTCTAACCCTGTATTTCTTCTGTAATAAGTACAAATCAGTCAAAGTCTTTTGATTCCTTTTCGATCACACACACACACAAACACACACACACAACACACACACACAACACACACACACACACACACACACACTATAACTGGGTTACACTCTGGGTATGAACTATTATGCCGCAAACAAAATGGTGGTGTGTGTGTGTGTTTGTGTGTGAGCGGCGCGCTTAGCGGTGCGGTTGCGTGTGCGGTTTTGTGGCAATCGTGCGCGTGCATGCATGAGAGCGTGTTGTTGAGTGTGAACATGGCGAAGCATTCCTGCTTTTTAAAAGTTCGGAGACGGTTTGTAAAGCTGTGGCATCTATAGTATAAATTAAATAATGTGGGATCTCCAAGCCAGCCCAGCTGACTATGGAACACACAGTCCCTGTCGCCCTGTTCTGGAAGACCACAGCAGTATGTGCGTTAAAGATAACACTTGTCCAGGCGTGGCTAAACACGCGTCGGTATCCGCATGTTGTTGAAGGACCAGTGAACCAGCTGCAAAAACAGAGTTCGCTGGGTGACCTGACCTCGAAATAGAAACCCAGTGCTCGCTGCACACAGAACGGTGCAGATTACACAGATAGGAACATGTGAGGTTTAGCTTCCACAGCTAGCTATCTGTGCGAAGAATGGCAAGCGCGGAAATGAAGGGGAAGGGAGGTGTGTGTGTGTGTGGTTGGGGGGGGGGGAGGGGGGGGTGTGGGGGGGTGAGATTTCCCGGTGGATGATGTTGGTGTGTGAGGAGAGGAGTGTGATGTTTCATGGCTGGCACAGATGTAAACTAGGACAAAAATTTCTTTTACTTTGTCTTTATTTTTCATTTTAAAGAAAACTAAAAATAAAACAGACTCTCTTACTAGAAAGAAAAATAAACCACATGGAAAGACCCCCACACACACCACACACAACATATGCACGCGCACGCCGCGCATGCATGCACACACACAACACACACCACACACACTCACACCCACACACACAACACACACACACAACACACCACTCATATCAACACACTACAAATTGTTTCAAATGCAACAAAGGCCACATAAATAAACAGCAATTTCTCACTGTTTCAGTTCTGCTCGCTCAGGAACTGTATCCTTGGCAATTCCTTAGCCAAAAACATGATTTGCCTGTAGACATTGCCTTTTTACTGATGTTGCATGTATGCATGCTACATTTCTAACACTGATACTGTGGTCAAAAGTCAATAAACTTGATGTGCATGTAACATGCATTGTGGTTTACAAATTACAATAAACACAATCACACACACACACACACACACACACAACACACAACACAAAGAGAGAGAGGGATGGAGGGAGGGAGGGGGGTGGGAGGGGAGAGAGAGAGGAGAGAGAGATGAGGATGAGAGAGAGAGAGAGGAGCGAGTGAGAGAGGAGAGAGTGAGGATGAGATAGAGAGCGTAGAGAGAGAGAGAGAGAGAGCACAGAAAACACAAAAGAAGAAATTTAAAGGTTTTGGCATTGCACACAGATTAATGTATGTGAAAGTTGAAGAAACAGAACAAATTTATGGAATTTGACACACAACACACCACACACACACACACCACACTCTCACACACTCCAACACACACACAACACACACACCACACTCAACACTCACACTCTCTTTCTCTCTCTCTCTCTCCTCTCTTTCTCTTTCTCTCTCTCTTCTTCTCTCCACACACACAAGAGTCACTGACACAGACAGACAGACAGGGACAGACAGACACACACAAACGCACACACACACACATACACACACACACACACACACACACACACACACACACACACACCACACTCACAAACAACACACCATGCTAATACTACATTTGGGATCTTCATGTTGTCAAAGCATGAAAACCTTCATCTTACTACCCATGCCACCAATTGTCACTTATCACACATTATTTGCACAAGTTCTGTGCCTTGTCTCTTTTTTACAGGTCACCCTTTGTGCTTGTGTTGCCTAAATTGTAGGAAGTGTCTGTGTTGCTTCTACTCACTCCAGATCAACTGCCTTGATTGTTGACTGTAAAAGATATTAAATAACTAGGTGTTATGCCTCTCAAATCTTTAGCAGCGGTGAATTATATTTTGAAATTCAAAATAGTAATGTTTATTGAAACATGTAAATACACTAGGAGGTCGGTGGGAGGGAATAGCAGTGACACAACACAACACACACACACACACACACACTCACACACACACACACACACAACACACACACACACATACACACACACAACACCACACTGTCTGAGTGCATGTACAGTGAAACTGAGCATTTAACTGGGTATTAAATTTACACTGCTTAATTGGGGCCAGTGGCATTAGACCTTGAAAAAGGGGGGGGAGACAATTGCCATGTGTTCTGACATCATGACACGCAATTTCTCCTGCTCTGTTTTTTAGACCCCCACACCCTTCTTTCAGCTGATTGATTTACGCTTGTGTTTTTCCTTCACCCCTTGGTCCCCAGAGAGCCAGTCCAAAATGATTGAAGACGGTATGAAAGGTACACAATGGTTTTCTAAGATATGCTTGCTTTGGGATGATGCGCGATCTGTGGGATTTCTCTTCTAAAGAAAGACATGTATTCCTTTCCATATCACTAATCCAGTGTGTCAATGTCACTCACATATCATGGGTTTTTGATGTTGCGAGATTTTTGTGTGGATATGTGCGAATTAATGTATTCGCATTCTGAATCTGTTAGATATACTCCTAGCTTGAGAAGGATAGCCTGTCTTGAGTTCACTCAGCTGTTTTGCTGACAACATTTCATCATACTTGTGTATTTGTCTTGGCTTCAATTATTTGTTGCATTGGTTTGCCTTGAATTGGACTTGCAATGTTAGGCTGTTGTGAATTTTTTTTGGATCCAGGGCAACATCTAAATGCTGTGTGACTGGACCAGAAAGGTGGAAGATCTTGTCTGTTGATTTCCTGTCTTCTCTTTCATCTTCCTTCTCATGTACTGCTCATCAGTTCTCGTTGGTTCTTGTGGAAAACAGTCAGGGGTTGGGTGCTGTCATCTTACAGGCTCATTAAAACACTATTCTTGTGTTCTAGCTGCCTTTTCTCTACGTCTAATGAATCATTTGTTTCAGTTTGTCAACAAAGTCAGAAAGGGCTGATTTGTCGCTATCTGTTTTCTCAGCTGCAAAAGGATTTTTGCAATTTCCTTTTCTAGAGAATGACACTCACTTTCAGTAGGTCATGGTGGGCTTTTTTTCCACTCCCAGAAGATTTTGCAGATGGGATGGTGCCACATGGTGGAGTGTAATGTCAATGATAGGTTTTTGGTAGATGTAGTGTGCAGCTTGGCAATTTTTCTTTTGGAATTTTTGTATTTTTTGTAATTTCGGATTGCCCTGTAAGCTGCGCTGTGTGATGTTGCCGTCATTACAATGAGGTGGAGTGTGTATTGGTTTTTTGATGCTGTGCAGTATAGACAGGGGTGTGTCTCCCTGAGGGCCCTGACAGGACTACTGCTTGAGCAGAAATTATTATCACCGTTCTGAAACAATTTGATTGTGTTTGTTTTCCTTTGTCAATGGATTCAGAGTGCCAGCTGGTCTTTTGTATGGATCCATGATTCTCTTCAAATTCTCTGGGCTGTCCTTGCAGTCTACAATGGCAGGGGACTAAGTGTTGTGTTTTAGAGTTTGGATTGTGAAGATTTGGCAATCTGAAGCTTCAGTTATATGTACCAACCTCCATGGGTCCTCATATCTTGACCCAGATCTATCTGTGGGTTTGCTTTTGTCTTGCCAGAGGTCAGCTTGTTCTCTCTTATACTGCCTGCATACAGGTTTTTCTACCAGCTTTGGTATGTCTTTGATTTTCCTATTGTTTTTTTTCTTCTTTTTGTTGCCATTTCTCATCTAACACAATTGGTTTGCTCTGTACTTTGTCAATTTTCCAAACCATGCTTCTTTCTGTTGTTGTCTTTCTTTCTTTTCACAGTCAAAATTTTTATCCTAACTTCTGAGAAATTCTCTTTTGCTGTCTGTACTTTGTCAGCTTAACCCCAGACTAGTTCTAAGTGCAGACCTTGCTTTTTGGTCACTCCACAGGGCACATACAGCAGCCATCAGAATCTTTTGTCTGTGGGTGCGAGAGTTCTTTTGATTCTGATCCTGTTGTTTGATTACATCATCTCTTGCTTCTGAAATATTCATTCGGTCTTCTGTATTTGTGTGATCTTTTCTTTCAAAGGAGATGATGCCTAAGCAGAAGTTTTACGGGGCTGTTTGATACGTTTCAACACAATTGGCTGGACCTTGTTTTGCACTAAATGGTAAATGGTCACTTGACTGGTCGCAGCTTCTGGTACAATAAAACGTCGTCAGAATTTTTCTTCTTCATAGTGAGTGGTTTATCATATCTCATCATCTGGAGTCTAATTAGATTCTCTTTACTTTTACGATGTCTTTTTTTTTCCCATCCACTGTGGAGCTTCCCTACGTCTCAAAACGTGTAGTCATAATTTTTCTTCTTCATCAGTGAGTGGTTTAGATATCCTCATCATCGAGTTAAATAGATCATTGTCCTTTTCGAGTCGGAAAGGCGAGAGCGAGCGACAATCACTGAATTGTGGCGTTTCGGTGTGATTGGTGATGTTTGTGTGCAGAAGTTTTTGGTTTTTTAACGGGGGTGACGTAGACTGTCAAAATGACGTTGACACACTTTCATCAACTCGCAAGTCGGTGGATCAAAAGTTTGTTGTGCGGATATCTTCACGGCCCCTTACTCTCGGGTTTGGGGGACCACACCTTTGGTTTGTGATTCCAAATGACTGCATGCTTTGCATGCTGATTGACAGTCTGGATACGAAAGTTGTCCAGATTTGACATTTTTGTTTATGAAGTGCATCACGGTCGATGTAGGTTTGATGTTGGACAGGTTGCTAGCCGTTTCAGCCATGAGTTTTTTGTAACATTTCATTACAAATGGTGTAGATGCTTGCCCTCTTAATATTCAAAATGTCTAAAAATTGTACAACGAGAGGTTCTGTGGCCTGTTTTCTAATTAATTTCACACTAAAACCTCTGTCTTTCTCCTTTCTTAACACGCGTGTCTCCACAAACTGACAAACAGATTTTCAGTCTGGCACAGTGCACACTATTTTCGTGGGTATCCGCTCATGCTTGTGCTGAGAGCAATTGCTGGAAAACTGATATAAGTCAATTACGTCAAACTATAACACAAAACCACACTTTAAAGATTCTGAATAGGTTATAAAAACACACACAGACAAAGATGACTTCACATAATTTCTGGGCAACCATAATGAACAAAACTTCAAGGGATTTAGATAGTTATCCGAAGTTTGGAAAACTAAACAAATTAGCCAAAGCATGCACTCTGCTACACGTCTCTAAGAAGAAAGAGTGCCAAGTGTAGTGTGTGATCTGGCACCGCTAGCATCGCTGACTCGGTTGCACGGGTCAGAGGGTCACGCGGGGTTGTACTAAATTAGTTAGTCTGGCAGGAAAGGTACAGCCGTGCCTTGGCCTTTGTCTTTCTTCCCCTTCCCCCTTCGTCTTTCCATATCCCCCAACTTATTCCTTCCCAGTTTCCACATCTTCCCCTAATCCCCGATACCTCCTTCCCAGTTATCCCATCTTCCCTCATTACCCCAGTTTATCCCTGTTTTAGAGCACGTTGTGTGTTTCCTAATCTGTGAATTTTGAATATGTGCAGGATGTACTTTTTGCATCATGTAGCTTCCATACTATGGACTCTCTCTCTCTCCTTCTCTCTCGCTCTCTCTCTCGCTTCTCTCTCTCTCTCTTCTCTCTCTCTCTCTCTCGATCTCTCTCTTGGGGGCGCATGAATGAGTTAATAGGATGTCGGACGTGTTGTTGTCGAGCTCCGTTGCAAACTGTTTAATTACGCCGTAATTAGGTACATGTCCGAACCCTTGAATTGCACAGTCAATTTTATGAAGGATTCATGCCTTATTAAAGCTGGTTTTGGGTGAAATGTGGTGGATTTTCTGCGGACATTTATCAACTTTATGTGCAAAAAGGGTTAAGAAATACGCCGCATGTTTCCAAAATGGACATTGAAGGTTGAAAGTCGGGGTGGCGGTTGTCATTTGTTGGGTTGCCTCTCACGTACTTGTTCTGGGGGAGTTTTCTATACAGTGTGGCGACGTCGAACAGAACCCAGGCCTCGTCAAATCCTGCACTCCAGTTGCTGCTCAGAGAGTCAGCATGAGAAGTCAGGAGTGCTACCACCAGCTCTGCCTCCATGTGGACCCCGTTGCGTGAACCGGACATGGCGGAATTTAATGTACGTGCTTCTGTCTTTGAGTGACAAATTTGACAATATGAAGAAGATATCAAAACATGAAAGACATTTTAGTGGCGACATCAAAGATGACGTGAAGGACATTCGAGATGGTAGCGGTTTGCAGGAGGGATGGTGACGTCCCTAAAGATAGTGGCTCGATTTCGTCGGGGGGGAAAAACGACGCGTTGAAGTAGCGGTGGGCAGGACATACGAACGGAAAGCAGACGATTAGGAAGGAGATCAATAGGGGATCAATTTGATTTTTTTCATGGAATTCCTGTTTTTCAACCGAAACGAGAACAGTTGATTGTGAAGGACTCATCAGTGAGTGATGTTGACATACTGGGATATGACAGGAGATTTCCAGTTCGATCGTTGCTTGTATGAATTCCAAGCCCACTCACGATCTTCACAAGCTGCATTTTTCAAAGACAAAGAAAAAAATTACTGATGTCCAACTTTATCTGAAAAGGTAGTGAGGTGTTGTCGGTGAGACTTTTATTACGGTGTCAGAAAATGTGCGCGTAAGCATTGTACCTGTTTTCTGAAGAAAGCCAGAGAGGAAGTAAACGGGACATCGATGATTTTCGACCACCTTCTTATCGAGGGAAAATAGTTTTACCTTGATGAAGAACAAAGGCTTTCGGGGTGTGAATAGGGGGGTGGTCAGCCCAGGCTAGACACCGAGAGACAGTTTAAAATGTATGTTCTAGCTTTTTACTGCCATCACAAGTTCGGGCAGTAAAAAGGCTAGCTGAGAAACATACCTTTTTATGTTCTTGCTTTATCCATACACATTCTCTTCAATAAACAAAAAAATAACGTTTTTTACAAACAAACACTATCTGTAGTTAGGATTATCCGTTTTCAATACTAATTTACTTAACTTTTCGATTTAGTTTTTGCTTTGAAATCCTCACACTTATCCATTGCGGGATAAATTTTTTAAAACGAAGTAGATAGACAAGCAGACAATACACTATGCAAGGTGGGGAGTGGGTAAGACTAGCCGGACACTCCATGTACGACGCAAATGCTTTGATTATCTATACTTTACAAGTTTACTGTGGGCCAGCATTACCTTTCTATATTACGAGAGTCGACTAGAGGACACACAGTTGGTACTGCAAAGACTTGGAATTACAGAGGCTGTCATTAGGCTGGAAACTGATTAACTTAATTTTGGCTCGGCAAGGTGCACACCACGTGACGGACATGACGATCTAGACCCATACGCCTCTCAGTTTAGTATAGCATTCAATTGAGGGGGTGGTTTGTGTTTTTCAGTAGGAACAGTTTTGCCATAGATGGAACATATGTTTTATTACAACTGTAGGGCGGAGTATTGTATTTAAACAAAGAAAAAACAGGCGTGCCCAGTTTCTTTACTTCCCTAAGCTAAAGAGAAGTATTGTTTTTTGGAAGGTGAGGAGAAAGAAAAACGAGAAACCTACTATTGATAAAAACTACACAAGACGCTTGTTATGCTTGTTGATTCAAGACAGAGATTTAGATGATTATTTGAAGAGATGTTGGTTAAACTTTTGATAAGCTTTTGAACTTTTGTAGAAGAAATGGATTCTATTTTAAAAAATGGCCGCTGTTTTATTCAAATCGCTGGAGTCGCGGAAGGAAGTATATTCGCCGACTCCAAAACCAGGCCTTGAAGCCACTGTCCCAGTTGACACTGGCTGACTATTTGAGCGATACAGGCAGTTGCGCGACTGCTTCAATGTTTGGACTGTGTGTCGAGACTAGTTATGGAAGCGCGGCCACTTTTCGCCAAATGATAGTGTCTGTTAACAACAGCGGGCGCGTACTTAACACGTTGATGCTAGCCAGGCAACGAATCATACTCTTGCGATGGACACATCCTGTTCAGTCACAAAGCATGTGGTCCTTCAGTTCACTTTTTTGGCAGCTCCTTCCACTTTGAGGACACTTGACACTTCACCCCAAGCCACCCCAATACCAAAGTCCTTAATTAAAGTCACCCATGTCCCTTATTAATTCACCAAGTCCTTTTATTAAATCACCCCAAGTCCTTAATAAGTTCTACATTAAGTCACCCCAGTCCTTAATCAATTCTTGATCAAGTCACTCAAGTCACCTCAAGTTCTTAATGTATAGTTATCACAAGTTCTAATCAAGTAAACTTCTAAGTTCTTAATTAAGTCATCCTAAGTTTGCCTCAAGTACTTAATCAAGTCACTTCTAAGTTCTTTACTCAAGTCATCCCATGATCATAATAAGTCATCCTTTAATTCTACCAAGTTTGTATTCAAGTTAACTTTAAATTATTTATTAAGTTCTTAAGTGGTTATTGCTCTTGACATGGATCAATAATGTTTTTTGTTGTTGGATGGTTTTATGGCATACTTTTGTGTTCGGCTTTTGTATTTGTGGTTGAGATTTGTTTGGACCTGCTTTGAGTTTTTGTTGTCTTTGTTTTATATTTTATAACCGTAATAACCGCCCCAACAGCAATGCTGCAAAATTGACAATGTGCTTTAAGAAAATATGAAGACTTTGGCGGTGTAGGCAACCTATGTTGTTGTAGGCCTTGAATCAAACTTGTTCTGCGTTTTTTAGCCGGCATTGAAACAACTGGCTGCGGTCTCTGGCACTTTTTTATTTAGGGCTATATTTTGTGCTTGTACCTGTATTTTTTTGTTTGTTCCACTCTGCTATCTCGTTTTCCTGCTGCCCAACACGCCTGGATGTTTTATGGTCAACTTTCTCACTGATCAATGTTTTTGATTTGATGATTTCTGGTCCGGTCATTTTGAAGGGAATTAAAATCTATATGATTTTAAATGTAAATTAATCCCTGATTAGCGGCGATAAAAATGTTCCAAATACTGTAATACTGATCACATCCTTTAGACTCTAATGTCTATGGTAAAATGGTTCCTGCGTTATATCATAATAAAGTCTTGTTCAGAATCAAATAGGCGCAAATTTATTAATCGTTTTTTTTTTAAGATGTACAAACTAAGAACGTTTTGCCAGACACTTTTTACCATACTTGATCCTAGTTGCGCTTTCATACTGTTAGATATTTACAATGTCTTTGCGGCGACATCTGTGAATCTGTTCTATGGAATTCATTTCGAGGAAAATGTTTTGTTTCCCTCATGTGCCAAAGAATACCGTTTCTTTCCTTTTTGGGCATAATAGCTTGGTATCAACTTGTTCATTTGTAATTCACTGAAGTTCACACGGAAGGTTTAGCAGATCATCGGTGTTTATGTTTTATTTACTATTATATAATTTATTATTTTGTTTTTTAAAAAATGAGCACGGAAAAAACTGTAAACCATCTTGTATACCATTCTGCTGTTATTGGAGGCCTAAGTGTAGGTAAATACACAGCTTTGTAAAAGCCTGTTTAAAATTTTAAAACCGGCAGATTTGGCGAGCTAGACTTTGAGGATTCAGACAAAGTGGATTGCTGTTATAACAGCAGCGTTTGCTACCGAAAGATTTTCTTGTTAAGCATGGATTAATTCCTGCAGTATAGATAATGTAAATAAAAAATCCGTTGATAAAAATGGCTTCATTCGTAATGATGTTAGGCGGTTGCAGTAGTGAATGTGCTGCTTTTAGGGGATGTAATTAGCATTTAGTAAACTGCGGCGTGACGTAGAGGAGAAAAGACTAACTAAGCTATGGAGCAACTAGCTGCTGCACAGGATCACTATGATAATCAGAGAATTGTGCAGTTAGTTTTTATTTATAACAAATGAAAAAACAGGGGCATTGCGGCCTTACACATTTAAAGTTGTGAACCAGGCAATCAAAGATTAGTATCTGGTAACAGGCAAAACCAATCGTGACATTGCCCCCACCAAAATTCAGCGACTTTTTTCAACCATCTGGAAAAACAAAAAGATGCAAAGAAATCGTGTTTTATCGTTCTTTGCATGAGCGTTGTGCTTGTTTGTTGGCATAATATTGGCTGAATATAAATGAACAAAAATCTATTATTCGCCTAAAGGATATTGGATGGGATCGCGGCAATAAAAAAAGCTAGCCATGCAGCGGATGTCAGTTGAACAACAGCAACAAAGGAATGGCTATCTAAACAAGATGATTTGGCAAATTTATTTACTGCGCCTAGACGGAATACAGTGACCACACTTTGTGGAATACAATACCGAACGACACCATCAATTGGAACTTCTATATTTACCCCATGATACGATTAGACGAAAAAGTTTTAAGTACGCTCTCACAGTACTTTTATTGTACATGGCTTCAAGATACATAGTGCGGATACGTTAACACAAAAGAGTGCTTCTGCTGTTGCTGTTGCCATACAATTATTTAATCAACGAGGGACCGCTAAAATTATCCTCGCTATGATTCAAGTCGAGATGGAAAAGAGTAGGAAAGATATATCGTGGTGAGGTGGGCGCCGAGAGTCCTCAGAAGGAGAAGCCCCCCTTCAAGCAGGGTTTCCGGCCCTTATCTCCTGACACTCTAGGGGGGTTGGGCCACACCCGGTTATGTCTCCGGATGTCCCTCTGCTGCCCTTTTTTTTTTCCCCAGCTTGGGACGAGCCAATGGGCTGGAGGATTCGAAACCCATGACCCTTGGACATGCTCTATTTTCTACTTATGACTCGCGCTTTTTATCAACAATGACTGATCCACTAGGGCACCTGATATTTGTAGGGAAATTAAGCTTATGAATTTCACTTTTGTTACTCTTGACAAGATCCAGCTTGAACACCTCTCTGCCGTCGGCAATTGCTTTTCAGGGTCTCTGGTTTTCCTTCCTGCAAACTGTGAGCTGTTTCATGAGGCTGTATTGCAGACGTTTCCTACCAATATCCCCTAGCTCCAATTTCTGCAGTGAGGACTTTGGACTGAATTACCTTCTCTCTCAGGTTGTTTTGCAGATCAGCATACTTTCAGGTCTTGTAGAATTTGATGCTGCTCATTCTGTTTCATATGGACCGTGAGCTCGGCATTGATCAGCTGCTTGGTTGACTTAGTAGAGTGGATACTTATGTCTGGTCTCCATGCCACTCTTGCTGTGATCTTGGGTGCTCTTCCATTCTGGGAGGTCGGCAGTGCACTTCCAGTCGATCTTGCCCCATCCCAGCAGGACTTCTGCCGGGCATGTTCCGAGTTGGCACTGTTGTTCTTGCCATGTGGATTTGCTGCTCTGCCGTGAAGAATGTGCGGGGTGCTTTTGGAGTCTGTTACTCCTTTTGTGGTTGTTGGTTACTAGCCCAGACCACTTGTACAATTTCTTTGAGCACTTGGTTGTGCTCCAGTGTACCTTCTTGGCCAGGGCTACCTTTACATGAGCTTAGGAACATGCTCCACTGTTTGTTTTTTATGCAGAGGGGGAATGCAGGATCGTTCTGTTTTCCCCCACTTCACCAGGTTTGATTGAGGGCAGAAGGTCATATGCAGATCTGAGCAATGAAGTGTTCCTGGAGAGGGGCCTTGTGCCAAAATGTCATTCCAAGTTAGATTCTTTGGAGGAATTATCCCCCGTTGTCCATTGCCCTTGCTGGGCTCTGATGGAATGACTTTTTTGGAGTCTTTCGTTGGCTCTTCTTCTTTTATCATCTACTGAATATTCATGTCTCTTTTGGATTTTCCTTGGCCTTTGACCACCATTCAGTTTTGGTCACCCCAGTTCCTGGGTCTGTTGGTCTGTGTGTGTCCTGTTATTATCTCTGAATCTTGAGACTTTCTTGTTGCAGAATATCCATCGCCTCTTGAACTTTCCATTGGCTGCCGGTCTTTGACTGGGGCTTGATTGTTCTACCACCTTGTCTCCTGAGTCCTCAGAATGCTTTGGAAAAGTCTGATCTTCCAGCTTTGTATTCCTTCCAGGATGGTTTTCAGTGGTGTGTTTGAGCTTTGCTTGCGACAGTACAGCGCGGATGTCAGTCAGGACAGGGTGGGACAACCAGCCATTTCCTTGTGAAATGGTTGTCTTTTGGCTTCCATGCCTCCAATGTGCTGGTGCAGTGTCGTTTAACTTGGATCTTCAGTAATCATCAGAGGCCATAGGATGCTTTGGGCAACAGCATGAACTGCAGACACCAGACTTGTATTGCCAGGGGCCCACACTGGTCAATGTTCCAAGCCTTCTTCCGACATCTGCCTTGGTTTCTTTTGCTCTTGTGTGTCTTTCAGCGTATCATTCAAAACCATCTTCCAGGCTCTTGACTGGTTCTTCTGTGCTGTTGGAATGGCCGGGTTTGGCAACATGAAGACCAGATCGGCCACTTTTCCTTCCTCAGGAGAGACTCCGTGATTTCTTTGGCTTGACTTCATTTGGATGGGAAATATTCGCCAGCTCCAGCACTGACTTTCTCGTCTTCTCTGATGAAATCATTTGTGTGTCCATCCATGAAGGCCTTGAGAGGGGCATCTTGTATCCATCCCCAAAGGGCTGTTTGTCTCGCTTTGTTTGTTGCTGCTTTCAATGGCCCCCTTCCAGCACGAACGATCGGGAAAATTCCAAGCCATTGAAATGCCCACTTCCAAGTTGGTCCAATCAGTTGTGTACCCTTGGTAGAAACGATTGAACCCTTAAAAGATTTCTTGAGATGTCGCGATTGTTCTTGGCACTTTGGTACTCTCAAGACCCAACTGATCACTCATGGGCACAGACCCCATAGCGTTTGCCATCAAGCCACACTCGTTCCAGGTCTCTCTTTTGTTTTTGCTTTTTGGATTGCGTCCCAGATCATTGTGGGTGTTCACACAGCCAGCCACCCGGTCCCCCTTTTCTGGACTGAACTCCAATTTATTTGTTTTCATCAGGTACTTGGTCGCTTCCTGCAGAGAAGAGGTTAAGATTTTCCCTTCGCGTTCAGTAGTGTTTTGGCCTGAATGGCTGATGTCACTGAGTTTGCTCTTGGGGGTACACACCATCTGCCGCATCCATTGGCCCTGTCTTCTGGTTTTCCCAAAGCCAATCGCAGCACCCTGTGAGCCACTCCAGCACCTTGGGGACATTTCTTGTAAAGCTGGAAGGTATTCGTTGGCCCGGTGATGATTTGGCTCGGGCTTTGTCGACCACCTCTTGTTTTTCCGCCAACGTTGGAGGCTTGCCATTGAACTGTTCCTCAGGGTTGGTTGGCCACACCAGACCTTGAATTGTCGAGTGGTGCTTTGCTCTGTGAGTCGGGAGTATGTTTTCCTCAGAGCTGCTCAAGAACTCCTTTTTCCACACTTAGGGGCCCGATTTTGGTGCTCAAACAGTGTTCGGCAAACTGAAGGGGTCTCTGAAGAAGCGCTCTTGTGTCTTCTTCTTTTTGCTCTTCCTCTTCCTCGCAGATTCCGCTTTGCTGAGGGCGCTGTGTTTTTCTTTCAGGTCTTCCCCCAGTTTTTTTCCAAGCCCTTTTTTTTCAGCTGGCAGTGCGGTCTTCATTTGCTTCTTGAGGTTGTTCTTTTGGATTCTGATCTTGTCCATCTTTTTTTGGCGTCTGGATTTCTTTGGAGGGGTTTTCTCTTTGGGTAGTTTTACTCCATAGGCGTCTCTACATGTGGCATAAAACAATGTCCCAATGTGGCTAGTTTGTGTTCCAGGGTGCTTTTCCCTATCAGTGCATCGAGTCTTTGGACGATTTTGCATCCAGTTTCTCCCAATCTTCAGTTTCGTTTGCTCGTGGCAGGTTTAGTTTCAGGCGCCTGGCATCGAGGGCCTGTGCAAATTCCTCATCCGAACCAACAGCGTGGAATGTCCTTGGCACTGTGGTTTAAATCCTGGCCTTTGGTTTTTCCGACGCTTATCGGATTTCAGTGCGCTGCTGCTCATTCAGGTGAGTCTTCACACATCCCATCTTTGTTCTGTGGATCTTTATGCCCCGGGTGGTAGCGAAAAAGTTTCCACAGACACATGGTTTTTCCATTTGGTCCATGTTCATAGTCCGTTTGGGATTTGCAGTCGTGATTGGTTAGCACCGATGGATTATCATTCTCACCCCCATTCGGTGAATCCTGGGAGCATCTTTTCCTTTTATTTTTAGTAGCCACATGTTTGAAGGCAAATTTGGGGAGCCAGCCCACAGTAGCCCTTGGTTTTCTGGTCTATTCCCAGTGTCCTCCGTCTTTTTTCCCGGACGGCCTCCGTCCAATTCCCAGAAGTCAATGTATTACACATGCATCAGTAGAAAGAAACACGTGGAGAGCGTGGCAGCAGCGAGTCCCTCCAGAAGAAGAAGCCCCTTCAAGCCAAGTGTTTCGGGCCCTTAAACTTCCTGACACTCTAGGGGGGTGGGCCCACCCGGTTCATACTTCCGGATGACCCGAAAGACCTGAAAGAATTTAAAGGCCAAGTGAATCAGATATGTTAAAACCATAGGTTAACCATTAAAAGAGCAATCCCAGGAGTTCACAGAATCACAGCTTTAGTTGAAAACTTTAACAAACAGTTATTCTGAAATACTTTTTTTTCCTACCATTAACACAGAGACTGATTGACAATTCTTCGCAACACAGAATGGTTCAGAATACGAGCCCCACAGTTTTGCGCGCAATGAATAATGAATGAATTTAAATTAACAGGGCTATAACCAGTACAAGCAATCAAAAAACAAACAATAGATGTTCTCGTTGAAGGAGACGCCAGTTTCATCCGTCAAACTATAAACCATTTTGGGTTAAAAGTAAGGTAACCTATATTACCAGGGCGAAGCAGAAGGGACACACATCGCATCAGGGGCAACAGATCCAGTTTGGAGTGTTGATCCAAATGAAAATAAGAGAATTGTAAGATGAAATCCGCCGTGTAATATTTACGAGAAACTGACACAACAAAACAACCAGCTCCACAAGATCTTTATTTAAAGGACGAACATGCAGATATCCCGCCAGACACAGTTCCAGTTGCTTAATGAAATTTACAAAAATAAAATTGAGATACAATGGAGCACAGAACGAAACAAGAATGAAAAAAGGAAGAGACCTTAAATTAATACAGGAATCTATAGATACGATTCTACTATTAAGGAAACATTTAATGAGGATTCATACAACACATGCTAAACCATCCAGACCACCTACAACCCAAAATCCCAAATTTTGATTAATCAGATATGGAGGAAAAAGAATAATCTGAAATAATAAAAAAAATTCGAACAACTCAAGCTCAAACATGAAAAACTATTGGCTGAATTGGATAATGATATGATTGAGCTTATAATGAAACTTGAGGACAAAAGTTTTCTCCTGTGCCCGAAATACTGTACATTTTTTGGTCTTAAACCTCCAGTTGCCTTAATTAATTTTTAATTTACATAAATATATTAATATACATCTAAAATGGAAGGCTCAGGACGAAGCAAGATATAAAGGTAGCGACCTTGAAAAAAAAATGGGAATCATATGATACGATTCTACTATTAGGGAAACGATTTTGCAAGGATTCACCAAAGCATGCTAAAACATCCAGATCCACCTACAACCCCAAAAACCCAAATTTTGAATTATGGTGCAATAATGGGGGGAAAGAGATATCTTTGAAAAAATAAAAAAAATACGAACAAATCAAGCAAAAACATGAAAAACAATTTGGCTGAATTGGATAATGATTTGGATTGGACTTAAAATTAAAAGTTGATGAAAAATATAAACCCTCATTGAAGCCCTCAGTGGAAAAAAAGAATAAAAAATATAAAATGCTGTTCTCCAGTGTCCAATTGCATAAGAAACTCTGGAATAACAAATACTCGTTTTGTGTTTGTTCTATCTAATGACTTCTCTGTTACACCAGTTGTTTTAACTAATGTAGATAGATTCGCAGTTTTACGTTGTCATGATGAAAAGTATGATTTTTATGAACAATGCTTCTTCTTTGGTAGTTTGTCAGCGATAATGTTTGACTGCACAACACTGCAGAATATTCCTTTTGCTTTCATAATGGTTTTCTCCTGGCTGCCTGCTCAACTAACTGTAACATTTTCGACCCTTAAACCAATAAACTCCTTAATCACGCCCTCCAGATAATTCATCCTTCATCTTTCCAAAAACCTACATATTAACAGATGAATGTAAAGGCGAATCTTTTGGGTAAACGATGTATCATACCATCTCGCATGCCCTCTAGCTACTTCTAATTCCATGTCTTTATAGATGTCTTCATAGGGATAATCTATAACAAAATGTCTGTATCAGTGTAAAGTACTCTGGACTCTGATAGAGGGCTAAAAGTGTCATAAAGAAATTCTAACATTCAAAAGCTTTGATAATACTAAAACAGTAAACCCAATACATACAGATTTGTCTAATTTGGACTTTCTATTTTATCCATCATTATGCCAAAAATGGCTGATCATGAAATCTTCCTGAAGTCCTGAAAATTTGGTTTTGAAGTCAACTAATTGCTTCGTTCTCCTCTCATGGTGACCACTCTAACATCCTTTGCGCTTGTGCGGAATTTTCCATAGTCCTTTCCGAAACGCTGTTGTCATACAGCTTTAAAAGTCTTTTTCAGCAGCATCTGCATTTGTTCTCTAAGATCATGTTCTACATGATGTAATGTGTTTTCAAGACCATGTTCTAGAACAAAAGCACAAAACACGAAGACAGCTGTTATCTTCAAACCACAGTCTTAAAATAATAATTGTAGAAGACTATTAACGAACCGACATAATTTTTTTTTTGTCCCGCAGTATAGCACAAACACAGTTTAGGCGGCATCTTGGATTCATCATTAGACTTTCTGCTGCAAATGGGTAGTCTTATTCAGGTCAAATGGAGTTCCTGAGGATAATCTAAGTCAACCTTCTAGAATGTATCATGCTGTTGATCTGGCATCAAACTTGCTCAAACCACTTATAATGCTCTTTGAATGTTTTTAATAATGTCGCTGTGTGCAATTTAAAGTTGCGTATTGGAAGTGATTGCGCCATAGTCAAGCCCCACACCAAGACAGAATGTTTGCATCTAAATAATACATGAGATAGTTTAGACCTTTTACTTGGATCATAGTCGTGACCACATATTTGTTTGTTTGCTTTACAGTAATGCATGCGAACGACAACCCCCCATACTAATTCCACCACGCAATCCGTTTTCAATCATCTGAATCATTGGCAGTTTAGACAATAAATCAATCATAAATCAGTCCACCTTTAAGAAAGCGTCCCAGCTCATCCCGGGCGCAGAAAAGTAATGCTCGGGAATCCAGCTATAATGTTTTCATGCAGGTCTTTTCTGAAATTTCAAAATTCCGCCAACAAACAACATCGGCCATCAAGTATGATCATGATAGTCCTCCCATCGTTTTTACAATTCTAACTTCTTCTGCCATGCATCGTGAGCATGCTGGTAATCAGAATCACTGAGATGTCCTATCCTTTCCTCTAAGACTATAAAAGAACGCACCTTATGAGGAATGTATCTTCCATCAAAGCCTTTCCCAACTGTTTCATGTATTCATAAAGGGTAAACGCCCTTTCTAACGAGAGTTGGGTCCAAAAATTCTTCCGTTATTGGGCATGACTTTAAGACATAGCCAGTGACTCTAATGATCCCCTCAGGTTGCAATAGAGCTCATAAAAAGACATGTTATTTAAATGTGAAGAAAACAATTTACTAATCTGATGACTGTGCAATGCATGTTAATCCTGCAGGCGTCGTCTACACTGCTTACTTTATAAGATGAGAGTCGTAACCCTCTGCAAGATATGAAAGAGATGGGCAGCTTCCATGTCTTAAGATCAAACTATAGTTATGAAATTGCATTTTACTGTGCGCAGCACCTCGTAAACATCCCACTAATGAGATCATGGACACTTACTGACGGATTCGCGCAGATTCTGTAGGAAGGCCTAAACCGGTGGGCAACTAATGCCGCCCCACAAAACCCACAATGTGTGGCTGAAGTCACCTGTTTTTGGGTCTCAAAAGGCGTCATTATGATTTTCAATAAGTTTAGATTATTAGAACATGCGTTACGCACTTGCTGCAAGCGTTCTAAGAAGTAATCTGCAGCATTAGGCTCACTATATAAATTCGTGGCTCTGAATGAACGCCATCCGACTGACCATAAAAAAAGCAAAATGAACAAACAGATTATTACTCAATAAGGACAGTTTTAGGAAGTCTCTGTGGCGCCGGAGGTCCCGTATATTAATACTTCGCTCATAAAATCGAGCGCCGCGAACAGAATATCCCGGGAAATACTGCATATAATGGACAGTCTACAATATTCCTATGGGACATTTTTCCCGTGAAAAGTTGTCGTCGCGAACATTTTTTTCCAGCAATTATTGTCCGCAGCAACAATAATACACTTGAAATGTTATCGCTGCGATACAATTCCACGGCGACAGTATTATATACGACACCGCCCTTCATAGTGGAGCAATAAGCGACTCGAAGTTCAGCGTAAACAGACATATGGACTCTTTGCAGCCGTTTCCAGTTCCTTTAAAAACAACATTTAAGATCCAGGATGGGTGCGTAAATAGTTGCTGTATTAACAGCTACAGAACTTTTTTACAATGTTTTTTATGTTTCAATCACGCAGGAATGGATGAAATCTTGTTACACATTTTCTACAGAATACTTTCTTGTTAGCAACAATTTTTGTTAAGTAAGCGCTAATAATCATTACTCATTGTGCGTATCGTTTATGTGTAATGTGGTAGCCTTGCTGGTGAAAACTTTGGGGAAAGTCAAATGGCTTTTGTCGATCCTATTGGGGGCTGTTTTTAGACACTCTTAGGCCCCCAATTTGTTTTTCAACCATGTGTATACATTAACGTTATGGTTTGTTTTGTTCTTCAAATGATAAATTTTTCCCACGCAACAGGAAGGATATTCCACTAAAGTTAAGTATTGATGGGGGATGTTAGATATTTTTCTGCTTTTTGCGGAATAATAAGCCTTGAAGAAACGCCACTAAAACTTTTGTGTCCAAATTCTTTATGTTTAAAATGCTTTTTTGCGACTAATGTGGAGGCAGGGGAAAGTAAGACTTGCAACAATCGGCCTCTTAGCCTGTTTTAAATGATCTCTAAGACTCCCCCTTTTGCCCAAACCAGACCCTTTCCTTTTGGGTCTTCAGGGCCCCATCAAACGTGTAAGCATTTGGGTTTCCCCCCAAACCAGGTTTTAAGTCATTTGAGAAAGATAACCCTGTTTATTTTGGAAACCCAACTTTAATTTTCTTCATTTATTTTTATATTAAATTTAAAAACAGCTAACATTATTTAAAACTGGGGGTCTATGTTAGTTTCCCTGAACTTGAAATAGCATGAGCAACCTTCCCTTACTTTTGCAGGATCAATGATTTAGTTTAATATCTTTTAAAATTTTTGACAAACGCTTTCTTAAGCATTCCTTCAAACATTGCCCGGTCCTTAAAATTATTTTACCCTTTAAGTTTTTTTCAAATTAAAAACTTTTTTTTTAAAATTTTTAAAAAAAAATTAATCAGAAAAAATATCAACGGTTTTTTGTGTTTGGGTCATAAACAAAGAAAAAAACCCCCTTTTGTTGTTGTTAAGTGATGTTTAAACGATTTTAATTCTCTTTTTACTTTTTTTAAACATTCCTTTTTTATCGCTGGGTTTTGGGCTGTTGGAAAAACTTCCCCCTTGTTTTTTTTTGAAGATCAAATTTTTGTCTTTTTTGTCATAAAAATCGGCCTGTAAACCAAAATTTCTTCATCCTGATGTTTGGAAACTAGCCTTTATTTTTTGTCAGTTGAACGAACAAATTTGCTGTTATTTTTAAAACCTACAGTGTTTTTGGATTTAGTTTTAATTTTTTGCCACCACTTACAGCTAAGAACACACACCGAAGCTAAAGCAAACCCCCCTGAGGTAAAGTGGGGTCCCCCTCCCCCGTTGCAAAGAGCCCCCCAAACTCGTTCTGTGATAGCCCGCTCAAAGCCGAGGGCCCCAGTTTTAACATATGTACAGTTTTAAATGCAGCAGAAACCTTCGTTTGGTTTTGCGTTTTTTAAAAGGGCCCTGCTTTGTATTGTTGCTTTTGTGTAATGTTTGTTAATCTGAAGGTTTTTAGTTAGGGGTTTCTACATCCCTTCTTTTGGGGACTCGGCGCTGTAGGGCGTTTGGAAAAAACCCTTAACAGACTGCTTTTTTAAAAAAAATAATTTAGTATTGTATTTTTTTAATCTGTTATCTTGAAATTAATGCGCATATATATTAAAAACAAAATACAGTTAATTTTTTCGGGCTCTTTTCTTTATCAATTTTGAAGTTTATATGTCCTACAGTTCTCCCCCCTTCCCTGAATGATTACTCCGTTGCCCCAGTCAACCATAACCGTATTTCTTGTTAAATAAGACAAGTCTAACACGTGAAGATGTAGATCTTTAGACACAAGGGGCAAATGTTGGATTTCTACACCCCCACCCCCAAACAGTTTTTTTATTTCATCAAAATGCTGAAAAGTTTTGCCCCCGCGAGATTTGGTTAGGACTGCCCAAATTTTACATTGCCTTTCGTATTTTTGGATTTAAAAAAAAAATTTTTTAGTTTGTCTTTTGAATGGTTTTCATTTTTAAACAGCAAAAAAAACCTTTTAAAGGGTCTTGCGCGGGACAAAAAATAAAATTTCCCTATAGTGTCTGCCCTGCTTTTTGGGGTATTTGAAGAAAAATCATCTTTTGTAAAATTTTTGCTAAATTTTTAGTATTTTTGCTCGATGCCTCGCTAAGTTTGGGGTTTCTAACGATGTCAAACTCTAAAGAGATGTCAAAATGCTGTATTTTGCTTCGGGGTCGTAGATATAATAAAAATTTTTTAGTCTTAAAAGTTGTTCATATGACAATCTGCTTTTAATGCCCCTTTAAAAAATGGGGCATGGTTTAAAACTCAAAATTAGGGTATGAAAAAGCGATTTCATACCATACCCTTTCGGCTAAAACCTTTTGCCGTCTTTGCTCTTCGGCCTATTCTAGTTTTAGTGCTTCTTCATTTTCGATTCTTGAAACGCAAATCAGCCTTTCTTTCCCGGTTAGCCATGAAAGAAAAGGTTAAAAATATGTCGCATTATGTAAAGAAAATATTTTTTCCTCAAATTTTATAGAATTTTCTTAACGATTTCCCGCCCAAATTCGTACAATTGTCCCCGTTGGGGGCATTGTTTAAGGAGTTCTATTTAAAGTAAGACCGCAAGCTGGCACAATCACTTATCGCCCTAGTCTGGAAATTGACAGTAAAAAATTTTTATCCGCTCAATATAGCGGGTTTTTTGGAACAGTAATATTCCGCTTATTTTCCCTTACGCCAAGGGGTCTTTCAATCTTCTTCGGGTCAAAAATCGAGCCAAGTTTGTGAAAATTTTTTTAAAAACAAAATAAAAAGTTTTATTATTAAAAAACACGGAGGCATTGAGGGAAGAAAATTATGATGTTTTTTATGGGGACACATGAGTGAAACGGTCCTTTGATACAGATCGTCAGGAAATTTAGGTGGGGAATTAAAAGAAGAAAGGGGTTTGGGGCTTTTACAAAATTAGCCTTTAAACCCCCCCCAAATTTTTAAAACCCTAATGATTTTGAATTAAAGGCGGCTTTTTTTGTAAGAAACGATCAAAGGGCAAAGTTTGGCTTTTAAAATGAAAGAAACCCATCAAAGTTAAAGCCATGGTACACTTAACAAATCCATGGAGCGACAAAAACGCCTTGGGATTTCTAAACCAAAATTAATGGGGGGCAGTTTTCTAAATTCAAAACACACTACAAACCCCAAAAATATCCAAAGAAAAAATTTAACTTAAAAAATTTAAGTCAAACGGGGTGAAAAAAAATCAGCAATAGAAAACAGTTTTTCGAAGAAACGCTTAAAAACAATCACACCCACCGTACAGAAACGGATCCCTCCCCCCAAAGAAATTATTAGCCTTTCAGCTTTTAGAAACCCTCAGAGGCGAATTTAAAAAACAATTTAGCAAAAAAGGTGAAAAAAGATGGGCATAAAAAAAAAGAAAAAAAAAACTCTTGAGGCTGATGACGTCACTTAGGGCCTGGTGTTAAAAAAGAATACCCAAAGACAAAAGATCTTGAACAAGAAAGATCAGCAAGACTAGAAGTGTTGTCTACTAACCGAGAACAATTACGATCTCAAGTGAGCAGAATAAGAGAAACTATCCAAAGAATTTTATATGAAGACACAACACTAGCAGAACGAATAAAAACACTGTTTAGAGAGCAAGGTGTCACATTAGCAAGCGTTATAACTGCCTTAGGATTTGCAGTAAGTACACTGGTGATGGCTATTACAGGCGGCGGTGGTCCCGGGCCAGTGCCTCCACCGCCATCACCTCCATCACCACCTGATAAATCATGGGTAAAAAAACAGCTTGATCATCTTGCAGGTTTATTAAAAAAATTAGCCAGTAAAGCCATGGACGCTTTACCGGGTATATTAGGGGGTGTTGTTAGCTGGCTTTTGTCTACTGCAAGCAAAGTAGTTGGCTTTATGGCCGAGCACTTATGGGCATTAGTTCTCTTAATAGTCGGGTTAATATTTAGTAAAATAAAGACCAAGTTATCCTAGGCCAGTTAATCCAAGAACAAGCGCTGTCTTTTCATATTCATGGTCATTATTTTTTTGACTTCTTCAACGGTCTTTAGGCTTTGGGCCACGGGGATTGGATGACTTATTCTTGGGGGTCATCTTGTTTGTTTACTGCTTGCAATATTACTGGCTCAGAATTTATTTCGTTTTTTCCGACCTTCTGTTCATTGCCTGCCACAAGGATTTCATTATTGTAGTTTATTATTGTTCTTATCTGGAGTCTGAGGTCAGAAGGCAGTATGTATAAACCAGTGCCAACAGCAAAGTCTACTTTCGATCTTGCGTATTGTAAAACATGTTGGTACCTTTTAATACTTGAAGGTAAATCAACTGCAGAATAAATGGCGTCCTCTAAATTTGCTAAGTATTGTTTTTGTGCGTCAAAGCCAGTAGAAGGATCAGTTATGCTCGATCTCGTTTGTGCTTGCGAGCCTAGCAAACACCAAACGTAAGTACGAACAGAGTCGTTTATTCGCTCTATTCCTGCTTTAGTTAGGCCCTTAGAAGTGTCTAAAAAAATGTTGTCCATGCTGTTTTATGCTCTTGCTCTATGGACCCGAGGTGAACAGCCGTGCCTGTAGAGAAAGATGTGTAAGGAGGATTCCAGTCATAGTTATACTTTCTGTGCACGCCCCAAAAATAAGGGGTGCCTAGACCATGATTAAGATCTGACTTTTGTCTAAAGTCTGTCTTGGCCTTAATATTGAATTCGTTACAAATCCTTTCAAAAGCCTTCATGTCTATTCTGTTGCTAAATGGATTAAACGGTTTGTCGTTTGGTAATGGAGCTTGCAGTTCAGTCAAAATACGTCTGAAGGTGTAATAAAAATGAAATCTGTACACTGACCTCACCAAAGGATCAGGATGATTTAAATAATCAGCATGCGACACTCCACACCCAGTTGATGCACAAAACACAGCAAAGTTTAACTGGTTCTGGTAAAACTGCATCGGATGACTAAACCACACTTTCGCGATGTAGTCTTTTTTAATAGGAGGGTTAAGATAGCTCTTCAATGGAGTACTAACCTTTACTTGAAAGGCATCAGACTCAGTCACAGAAATGTCAAGAGTATCAGTTGTTATATTTTTAAGATTGTAGTGCGGCCCAACAGAATATTTTGCATTAGTATATTTGAATGCGCTCATTTTTATTTCATTTAAAAAATGTTTGTAACAATAACAACTCAAGACCGTCCTTCGTTTTTAGAACATGCTATTGATAACAATTGCGGAGCCAAAATGGTCGCGCTCCATGAAATATTTTACAAAGTCGTATGGTTTAATATAATTGAATCCAAGGAGAATAATAAGATTAAAAAAGTTAATAATAAAGGACAATTAGTTAGCCAGTTAACCATACCTGATGGTTATTACGGGTTTTGCTCACTAAAAGAAGCAATGAGTAACTTTGACATTACTCTCAAACTTAACAATGCAAATCTGAAAACAATGTTGACCTTTAAGCCTGAAAAAGAAGAAGTAGGTTACTATTTTGATAAAGAGCTAGCTAAAATGTTAGGCTTTGCAACTAACAATCGACCCATTCATAGTTTTAGTGTTACACCAAACAAAACTACTTATGAGGGGAAAATCCGCTCGATCTTGCATTACATTCATTACTCTATGTTCATTTGGACGAGCTAAGCACTGATGAAAACTTATATGATGGAAGGCCCTCAACTGTTTTAAGAGCTCTTCCATCAGGGAAAGCTGCATATTGCGATTATGAAATTATACAATTCCCTAATTTACAGTTTAAAAGATTAGTTTGTGGGAGGGTCGGATCATTTAATATAAAAATCGCAGACAAAACAGGGAAAGTCGTGAAATGTGATAACCTGCACATTGTTTTGGAAATAAAATAATAAGCTGTACTAAAAAATGTCGCGTGGGCCAGAAGAACCAGGAGTTACATTAGCGCCTGTGAGGTGTATAACTTTAGAATTAAAAGACCTTGCAGACGTTGCGGACTTTGAACAGAATGGCAAGATAGGCGCTTTGTATGGGTTTGAGTACACTAAAGATGGCGATTATAAACGCAAAGAGGTTGGCGACAACAAAAAGTTTCCTAAACTAGAGCAACTGCGCAATGTAGAAGCAAATAATGCTGGCCTGTATGAATATAAAATAGTTTTGAAAAACCTGACAGCAAATGGCACTTAGAATTTATATTTAGAATGGGACATAAAATTTGAATTCATAAGCCCATTTACATTTTTAGCCGTCAAAAAGTTTCAGAAAAGCATTCAACTCTGGCCCTTTACATATAAGTCTTATGCCAGAGGACAATAGTCGGAAAGAGATTGAAATAACGCCGTATGGGAAAAAACAGTACATTCCTCCACAGAAAAGAAACGGTTTTAAAGGAAGCTTCTACAAATTACAGATTCATTCCACACAGGAAATTAGGAGACACGTTCACAATGATATTTGAAATTTCTGTCTTTAAAGATGTGGAGAGGGATGGGGTTGTGGGCGTTAGTGACGTCCTTATAAAAGGAATTAATATTAGCTGGCAAAACTTAGACGTTAAACGTCTTAAAGTTACTGTCGTCGTTCTTCACAATGGTGAGGATATTAAGACCATAACAACAAGCAACAAAATCAGTGTTGACTTAAATAGAAACAATCTTACAGAACTGAATTGGATTAATCTTACACATTTAGGCCTCATAGGGTTTTATTATACTGAACAAGTTTTAAACAGAGAGTATAAATAAACATAATAACTGGATTAGATTAAATTCTGTTATAAAACCATGGCGCAGTTAAACTTTATAACAAAAACTCCTCATTGTTCATTGATTTGGGGGCAGACTGGTTGCGGAAAAACAATATTTGCCCTAGACCTTTTACAAACAGTTTTATCGCTATAATTTTGATCATATTGTGATTTTCTGTCCAACTCTTAAATGGAACAAAGCATATCATGATAGAAGGTTTATATGGACAGATGATGACATATATTTAGTTGATCCTAGCAATAAACTGAGTGAGTGTTTAGAACAGTTTTATAAACTGTTTGAAGGAATGCAGACACTATTTATTATAGATGACTGTTCGCAGAAAGAGACATAGTTAAAAAGAGAAACACTTTATCAAAACTAGCTTTTAGTGGAAGACATGCTAGGATAAGTGTGTGGATTTTATGTCAAAAATATAACTCAGTTTTAAAAGACTTTAGAGAACAGTTAAAGACTGTAGTTTTATTTCACATGAAAGACAGAGCTAGAGACTCATTTGATGAATGTTTGCGCGAAAATGATGTTATTGAAAATGATCAGGAAAAACATAGGATTAAGCAAAAACTAAAATCTGAAAAGTGTTGTAAATTAGTATTGAAAACGGATAATCCTACACAGTATGTTTGTTTGTAAGGTTTACTAGGAGAGAACAGGAAAAGGCGGATTCCTAGCTTTTCACCCCCGAAACTGGTTGAGGGTGGGAAAAGCTAGAATCCGCCTTTTCCTGTTCTCTCACCGGCAGTGTACGACAGGAGGGGCGTGACAACCGTGTGAATCAGATGGATTATAATGAGTCAGGCGTGTGCGCGCAGTGAGTACAGAACTGGTTCACAGGGGGACACTGGATTGGTTGATGTACGGGGAGGGGGTGGCAGGAGATGATGTGGTATCAAGTGACACTTTTTCAAGTTCCGATTTCATACCTATTAAATATAATAATTTTTGTGCAAACACTTGTCATGTAAACTCGTTATGTTATAGAAAGAATGGTACGGATAAAAATAGAACTGCTGACGACCGTCTCCGGGACCGGAGTGTGTTTTACGGTCAGATGTAAATATTTGTGGATTAAATGAGGGGGCTTCTCAAAAGGAAAAGGAATTGCTGACGACCGTCTCCAGGGACCGGAGCGTGTTTTACTGTCAGATGTAAATATTGGCGGTTTCAATGAGGGGCATCTCAGAAGGAAAATGGTTATGACGAAAGACGTAAAAATTATGACAATATTTCGTCGTTCAACCAGGGAAAACACCAAACCCTAAGTTCTCAGAAAGGAAAACAGCACGTTGTTAGTCGTTTTTTACGCAACGTTAATAATGGTTCTAAACAATTCGAGATTTCTTTTTCATTTATACATTGGAATATAAATGGACTGCTGTCTAAGGTAAACAACAGGGATTTCATGTCTTACCTGTTCAAATTTGATTTCATATGCCTAGTAGAAACTTTTGTAGATGATCTTCAGCATGTTCATTTTCCAGTTTCACTATTTTTTCCAAGCCAGCCATTAAATTTACTAAGAAAGGAAGAATGTCAGGTGGCATACTATGTCTTATCCGAAATAAACTGATGTCTTATATTCAAGAAATTAAGACAAATTCTCCAAATGTCCTTTTGTTTTTGATTGACAAGAGTCTTTTTGATTTAACAACAGATGTTATATATGCATGTACATATGTCCCACCAGAGGGTTCACCTTATTATACTCATTTTGATATCGTTAATGGTATAAGTGCACTTGAAGAATGTCTTTTTGATTGTTTGATTCGGTTTGATGACGTGTATGTGATTTTATCAGGAGATTTAAACGGTAGAACCTCCAACTGTTCTTCTGATGTTTCTGGTGACGATGGTTTATTTGGAAATCATTTCAACAGCCGTTCTGTTTATAATTGCCATGTAAGAAAATCTGCTGATAGCACACTTAATTGTTATGGAAAATGTTTGTTAAACATGTGTACAGCGCTTGGTTTATGTATACTTAATGCATTTGTAATGGTGATACTGATGGCAACTATACATATATATCACAAACAGGAAAGAGTGTTAATGATTATTTTCTAGTCTCCAAAGAATTACTGACTATTTTGTTTTCTTGTTGTGAACTGATTGTATCAGAAAGATTAGAATCAGACCATTTACCCATTGAGTTTTATTTGAAATTGCCTGGGATTAATAACAAGGTAAGTGTTTCCACTCCAGTGGATGAACAACAGTGTATTGAAAAATTTGTGTGGAACTCGGATTTGGCGAATGCTTATATTAGTGCGATGCATTCAGATGAATCACATTCGTCCCTCGATCGTGCAATTGATTTGGTTGATCATGATTGCAACGATGCTTTGAACATGTTTAATGAATGTATCAAAAAGCAAGCAAGTTGTATGAAAAAGAATATCTGGTTGTCAAAGGGTGATAAAAATGACTGGTATGATAAGGAATGCACATTAAGCAAGATTAGAGCAAAAGGTTTGCTCTCAATATTCAGGAAGACAAGGATGAAAGTGATAGTGATGCTTACTGTATTGCACGAAGGAATATAAGA
>JAFLJL010014845.1:2500-5000 GCA_018398815.1 Conus ventricosus | reverse complement strand
AGAAAGGGGAGAGAGAGAGAGAGAGAGAGAGAGAGAGAGAGAGGAGAGAGAGAGAGAGAGAGAGAGAGAGAGAGAGAGATTAAAAGAGAGGCACGTTTAAGCCATCCACGTGTGATGCCAGCCTTTCTAGGCATGTATTTCTGGCTCTGAAGAAAGAGTTAGCTAAACAGCAGTCGTCACTCGCTGCACGTCATTAATGATCCATGCCTATGTACGGTAGCTTAACTTACCTGAGAAGACTGAAAGTTGCCGTTGCTGTCTCCTTTAGTCTACTGTTCTTTCATAGTAAATATGAAATGACACTCACGAAAGAGGACTAATGGAATCAAGAAATGCACCTCTAGTTACGGACAGGCGCTTTACCGCAGGTGTCTAACCTCTTGCACTTCAAACAAAAACAAATAGACAGACAATTTTTTTTCTCAAAAAGCTGAGAAGCTATTCCTTGGAGGGTTTTCTTTGGTCGTGGTTGCTTAATAGGTTCCAGTTATAAAAGAGCAACCATGTGGTTTGTGTGTCCGTTTCTTAAGACATCGGTCAAAGGCTTGTAGAAATGTCTGCTGCAGTATACAGCCCATCTCGTCTGGTGTACACAGCCCATCTAGGCTTTTGTGTATAACCTCTTTCAACAACTGTATACAATTCTATACACGGTTCGCGACTGAGCAAAGATTGTCGTCAATAGGGGGCTTAGTCAGTGCTGTTCTGCGTGTGTTGGATCCGAACAAGCATCTCCGAACACCACCACAGTGCCTTAACGGCAGTGCAGTGGCTCCTAGGGTGGGTTGCCTTGTGACATCTTCAAAGTGACTGTGCCATGTGGATTGCTGGTACCAGACCGTGGCGGACATGTCAAACTGTGACTGTGTGGTGGAAGGGGGGGGGGGGGTGGGGGTTCAGGATGAGCAGTGAAGGTGCTATACCACTGAAGTGGCACGGTGGAAGATGAGACAGAAGAAAAAAAAAAACACGCAGACAACAATGCACAATACTTTTTGATCTGAGTACTTTTAACTTGTAATGGCATACTATAAGAACACGGTAATTCAAAAGGGAAATAATTGGTGAGGAAGAGGAATGGCCAATAATGGGCGAGGGCGGGGGAAATCAGGGGAGACAGAATAGGAAGGGAAGTGAGTGGGTCAGTAAGGGAATGATCTCCTGTGGACAAATATTGTAGTGCACGTTTTCCTATTGACAAGGGACAAACTGTGAGGGGGGTCAAACAAACCGTCCTGGGTGATCTTTCTGAAACGATCCAAGGTAGCGATGTGCCATGTACGTTGTTGGATGACCCAGTCATTGATCTTTCTGAAACGATCCAAGGTAGCGATGTGCCATGTACGTTGTTGGATGACCCAGTCATTGATCTTTCTGGAAGGACCCAAGGTAGCGATGTGCCATGTACGTTGTTGGATGACCCAGTCATTGATCTTTCTGGAAGGACCCAAGGTAGCGATGTGCCATGTACGTTGTTGGATGACCCAGTCATTGATCTTTCTGGAAGGACCCAAGGTAGCGATGTGCCATGTACGTTGTTGGATGACCCAGTCATTGATCTTTCTGGAAGGACCCAAGGTAGCGATGTGCCATGTACGTTGTTGGATGACCCAGTCATTGATCTTTCTGGAAGGACCCAAGGTAGCGATGTGCCATGTACGTTGTTGGATGACCCAGTCATTGATCTTTCTGGAAGGACCCAAGGTAGCGATGTGCCATGTACGTTGTTGGATGACCCAGTCATTGATCTTTCTGGAAGGACCCAAGGTAGCGATGTGCCATGTACGTTGTTGGATGACCCAGTCATTGATCTTTCTGGAAGGACCCAAGGTAGCGATGTGCCATGTACGTTGTTGGATGACCCAGTCATTGATCTTTCTGGAAGGACCCAAGGTAGCGATGTGCCAAGTACGTTGTTGGATGACCCAGTCATTGATCTTTCTGGAAGGACCCAAGGTAGCGATGTGCCATGTACGTTGTTGGATGACCCAGTCATTGATCTTTCTGGAAGGACCCAAGGTAGCGATGTGCCATGTACGTTGTTGGATGACCCAGTCATTGATCTTTCTGGAAGGACCCAAGGTAGCGATGTGCCATGTACGTTGTTGGATGACCCAGTCATTGATCTTTCTGGAAGGACCCAAGGTAGCGATGTGCCATGTACGTTGTTGGATGACCCAGTCATTGATCTTTCTGGAAGGACCCAAGGTAGCGATGTGCCATGTACGTTGTTGGATGACCCAGTCATTGATCTTTCTGGAAGGACCCAAGGTAGCGATGTGCCATGTACGTTGTTGGATGACCCAGTCATTGATCTTTCTGGAAGGACCCAAGGTAGCGATGTGCCATGTACGTTGTTGGATGACCCAGTCATTGATCTTTCTGGAAGGACCCAAGGTAGCGATGTGCCATGTACGTTGTTGGATGACCCAGTCATTGATCTTTCTGGAAGGACCCAAGGTAGCGATGCCCCATGTACGTTGTTGGATGACCCAGTCAT
>JAFLJL010014844.1:0-2500 GCA_018398815.1 Conus ventricosus | reverse complement strand
TTTGAAATTTTGTCAGATAATGGACACGAATCCCCGAGTTTAGTCATCCGTATTGTATTTAAATGTCTGCCCTGGCGTCAGGAATCATGCATATTCATATCATGTAGATTCACACCCTGGGGTGTGTGCTTTACGTGTCTGCAGAACGAGCGAATTCAATACAGGGAGGGTAGTAACGGCACGTGATTATTGAGGCGCAAGCGAATGTCAAAAGGTAACCAGCCGCCCTGACGAAGTGGTTAGCGTCGCGGACTCCCGGCTGGGAGGTCACTGGTTCGTTTCCCATCAGAGTCATGTTGGAATTTGTTTTGCCCCGACCGGCTCCTACCCAGAGTTGAGTTTGCTACAGGCTCAATTAGGAAGACCGGGACCACACAGTCGAGTTTCAGACACTTAATGGATGCGTTTCTGAGAGTGTTGCTCAAATTTCCTGACCAACACTGCAGGTTGACGCCGGGATATATTATGAAAGGAAGCGTAGAGTACAGTCCTGTCATGCAGTCTCAGACCGGAGTGGAATCCATAGCATCATCTTCTTCGTCCTCATTCCATCGATCAGCATAAAAAAGGTCTCAAATTCTGCCCCCCCCCCCCCCCCCCCTTCATGCCCTGCTCTCATGGTGGCCACAGTTTCGAAGTCCTCACCACGTCTATGGCCTTGGTTTGATTCCGTCAGGGTCAACGGTATCTATAACTTCATGGGGGCTGTCGTTGGACGGACGTGGTGGCGCCCTCCGGAGGGCTAGGGAGAGCTCACTCGCGTCGGCTCCGCGACAAAGCAATTATTGTCGTCTGAAGGGAGCTTGGTGGGTGGTGACCCGCGTATACTGGATGAGAGCAGGCGCCACTGAACACCACCGAAATGTCTTGGCAGCAGTGCAGTGTCTCCTCCGGTTGATTGCCTCATGGCGACTCGACATGTATGTACTGCTCCCTGTGGATTGCCGGTTCCGGGGCTGCAGCGGGCCGGGCAGTGGCTGTGGACGGGGTGTGGGGTGGGGTGGGGGTCGGAATAAGCGGCGCGGGTGCAGTGTCACTGACGTGGCACAAAAGATGGGACAGCAAACAAAAAAAAAAAAAAAAAAAAAAAAGGTATGCAGAACGAATGCTGTTTTTCGTCGGATACTAATGAAAGGGGGAAGGACTTGGGACATGGGGGGGGGGGGGGGGGGGGGGAGTTAAAAACAAAACAAAATTCATGTCTAGTGAAGCATGGGTATATTATTTTCATGGTCAGTGTAGACAAAAGTGGCTTGTGGTTGACTGTTGTGCATGTGAGAATCATACTGGTTTAATGTCAGTCTCTCAGGAGAATTGGATGATACGGGGTTTTTTTTGTTTGTTTTCTTTTAAAGACGTTCTTTTTGTTGTTGTTGTTTCTTTTAAAGATTCTTCTTTGGGGAGGGTGGGGATGGGAGGGGGCTGGTGTGTGTGTGTGTGTGTGTGTGTGTGTGGTGTGTGTGTGTGTGTGTGTGGTGTGTGTGTGTGTGTGTGTGTGTGTGTGTGTGTGTGTGTGTGTGTGTGTGTGTGTGTGTGTGTGTGTGTGTGTGGTGTGTGTGTGTGTGTGTGTGTGTGTGTGTGTGTGTGCGTACGTGCTTGAGTGCGTGTGTAGTTACATGTGTGCGTGCATGCGTGCGTGCATGCGTGTGTGCGTGCATGTGTGCGTGAATGTGTGTGTGTGTGTGTGTGTGTGTGTGTGCGTGCGTGCGTGCGTGCGTGCGTGCGTGCGTGCGTGTGTGTGTGTGTGTGTGTGTGTGTGGTGTGTGTGTGTGTGTTGTGTGTGTGTGTGTGTGTGTGTGTGTGTGGTGTGTGTGTGCGCGCGCGTGTGTGTGTGCATATATGCGTGTACACACGCTCGAGCACGCGCGCACGCGTATTGTGTGTGACACTGTGTGTGTGTGCGCGTGCGTGTATTTGTGTGTTTGTGTTTAAGTGTGTACATGCATGTGTGTGTGAGCGCGCGCGCGCGCGCTCGTGTGTGTGTGTGTGTGTGTGTGTGTGTGTGTGTGTGTGTGTGTGTGTGTGTGTGTGTGTGTGTGTGTGTGTGTGTGTGTGTGTGTGTGTGTGAGCATGAGTGCGGGCGTGTGTGAGGGCGCATGCATGCATGCGCGCGCGCACGCGCGTCTGTGTATGTGTGTGTGTGTGTGTGTGTGTGTGTGTGTGTGTGTGTGTGTGTGTGTGTGTGTGTGTGTGTGTGTGTGTGTGTGTGTGTGCGTGCGCGCGCGGTGTGTGTGTGTGTGTGCGCGCGCGCTCGCGCTCGTGCGTGCTTCTACGTCTGTACCAGTGCTAGTATTTGTGTCAATGCATGTTGCCAGATTCGTAGGCAGGGGCCTAGTTTTCTGCACTGTTTGGTCGTTCAATATGCAACAGTCTCCGAGTCTCCAGCTTTGCCATTCCTGGTCTGAAATTGGAAATGAAGGCAGCGAGGCGGTAGTCTCCCCATCACTTATCGATTTCTTCCACGGCCAATATTACACACAGGATTTTTTTTTTGGTCCCC
>JAFLJL010014843.1:0-26643 GCA_018398815.1 Conus ventricosus | reverse complement strand
CACGTCATTACACCACTCCACACACACACTTCCCACGTCTTACTCACACTCACTCGACACAACACTTCCCACGTCATTACTACTCCACACACACACTTCCCAGTCATACTCACTCCACACACACACTTCCCCACGTCATTACTCCACTCCACACACACACTCCACGTCATTATCCACTTCCAACACTTCCCACGTCATTACCCACTCCACACACACACACTTCCCACGTCATTACACCACTCCACATCCACACTTCCCACATCATTACTCCACTCCACCCCACACTTCCCCAGTCATTACTCCACTCCACAACACACACTTCCCCGTCATTACACCACTCCACAACACACTTCCATGTCATTACTCCACCCACACTTCCACGTCATACTCCACTCCACACTTCCCACGTCATTACTCACTCCACTCCACACTTCCCACATCATTACTCACTCAACACACACTTCCCACGTCATTACACCCACCCCACACACACACACTTCCCACGTCATTACTCCACTCCACACACACACACACACTTCCCACGTCATTACTCCACTCCACACACAACACTTCCCACGTCATTACCCACTCCACACACACACATTCCCACGTCATTACACCACTCTACACACACACTTCCCACATACCACTAACACACACACTTCCAGTCATTACACCACTACACACACACTTCCCCGTCATTACTCCACTACACAGACACACTTCCACGTCATTACACCACTACACACACACACACTTCCCATGTCATTACACCACTACACAACACACTTCCACGTCATTTACACCACTCCACACACACACACTTCCCACGTCATTACTTATACACCACCACACACACATTCCCACGTCATTACTCCACTCAACACACACTTCCCACGTCATTACTACCACTCCACACACACATTCCCACGTCATTACTCCACTCTACACACACACTTCCCACGTCATTACCTACTCCACACACACACTTCCCACGACTCATTACTCCACTCCCCACCACTTCCCACGTCTTTAAACTCCACCCCTACACACACACTTCCCACGTCATTACTCCACTCACACACACACTTGCCACGTCTTTACTCCACTCCACACACACACTTCCCACGTCATTACACCAGTCCACACACACATTTCCCACGTCATTACCACTCCACTACACACTTCCCACATCATTACTCCACTCCATCCACACTTCCCATATTACCACTCCACACACACACTTCCCACGTCATTACCCACTCCACACACACACTTCCCACGTCATTACTCCACTACCACACACTTCCCACGTCATTACTCCACTCTACACAACACTCACTATACCACTCATCCCACGTCATTACTCCACTCCACACACACACTTCCCACGTCATTACACCACCCCACACACACACTTCCCACGTCATTACTCCACTCCACACACACCACTTCCCACTCATTACTCCACCCCAACCACAATTCACGTATCACCCACAACACTTCCCACATCATTACTCCACTCCACACACACACTTCCCACGTCATTACCCACTCCACACACACACTTCCCATGTCATTACTCCACTCACCACACACTTCCACGTCATTACTCCACTCAACACACATTTCCCACGTCATTACACCACTCCACTCCACACTTCCCACATCATTACTCCACTCCACTCCACACTTGCCACATCATTACTCCACTCCACACACACACTTCCCACGTCATTACACCACTCCACACACACATCCCATGTCATACTCCACTCACACTTCCCACGTCATTACTCTCCACACTTCCACGTCAACTCCACTCACCCCACACTTCCCACATCATTACTCCACTACCACACACACACACTTCCCACGTCATTACACCACTCACACACACACTTCCCACGTCATTACTCCACTCCACAACCACACACACTTCCCACGTCATTACTCCACTCCACACGCACACAAACTTCCCCGTCATTACGCCACTACACCAACACAACTTCCCACGTCATTACACCACTACACACATACACTTCCCACGTCATTACACCACTACACACACACCCCCAATTCGCATGTCATTACACCACTACACACACACACTTCCCCGTCATTACACCACTACACAGACACACTCGCATGTCATTACACACCACCACTTCCCACGTCATTACCCCACTACACACACACACACACACTTCCTAGTCATTACACCACTCACAAACACACTTCCACGTCATTACACCACTCTCCACACACACACTTCCACTCATACTTCCACATACACCCACACTCTACTCTATCCATCACACACTTCCCACGTCATTACACCACTCCACACACACCACTTTCCACACACACCTCCACGTCATTACTCACTCCACACACACACTTCCCCACGTCATTACACCACTCCCACACACACTTCCCACGTCATTACTCCACTCCACACACACACTTCCCACGTCATTACTCCACACCACACACCACACTTCCCACGTCATTAACACACATTCCAGTCATAACACCACACACACATTCCCACGTCATTACACCACTCCACTACACACACTTCCCACATCATTAACTCCACTCCACTCCACACTTCCCATTCATTACTCCACTCCACACAACACACTTCCCACGTCATTACACCACTCCACACACACACTTCCCACGTCATTACTCCACTCCACACTTCCCACGTCATTACTCCACTCTACACACACACTTCCCACGTCATTACTCCACTCCACTCCACACTTCCCACATCATTACTCCACTCCACACACACACTTCCCACGTCATTACACCACTCCACACACACACTTCCCACGTCATTACTCCACTCTACACACACACACACTTCCCACGTCATTACTCCACTCCACACACACACATACTTCCCACGTCATTTCTCCACTCCAGACACACACTTCACAGGTCATTACTCCACTCCACACACACACACAACACACACACACACACACACACACACACACACACACACTTCCCACGTCATTACTCCACTCCACACACACACACACTTCCCACGTCATTACTCCACTCCACACACACACTTCCAACGTCATTACTCCACTCCACACTTCCCACGTCATTACTCCACTCCCCACTTCCCACGTCATTACTCCACTCCACTCCACACTTCCCACATTATTACTCCACTCCACACACACACTTACCACATCATTACACCACTTCACACACACACTTCCCACGTCATTACTCCACTCCACAATTCCCACGTCATTACTCCACTCCACACTTCCCACGTCATTACTCCACTCCACACACACACTTCCCATGTCATTACACCACTCCACACACACATTTCCCATGTCATTACACCACTCCACTCCACACTTCCCACATCATTACTCCACTCCACTCCACACTTCCCACGTCATTACACCACTCCACACACACATTTCCCACGTCATTACTCCACTCCACAATTCCCACGTCATTACTCCACTCCACACTTCCCACGTCATTACTCCACTCCACTCCACACTTCCCACATCATTACTCCACTCCACACACACACACTTCCCACGTCATTACACCACTCCACACACACACTTCCCACGTCATTACTTCACTCCACACACACACTTCCCACGTCATTACACCACTCCACACACACACTTCACACGTCATTACACCACTCCACACACACACTTCCCACGTCATTACTCCACACTTCCACGTCATACTCCACTCCACACTTCCCACATCATTACTCCACTCCACACTTCCCACGTCATTACTCCACTCCACACACACACTTCCCACGTCATTACTCCACTCCACACACACTTCCCACGTCATTACTCCACTCCACACACACACTGTCCACGTCATTACACTACTCCACACACACATTTCCCACGTCATTACTCCACTCCACACACACACTTCCCACGTCATTACTCCACTCTACTCTCTCTCTCTCTCTCTCTCTCTCTCTCTCTCTCTCTCTCCTCTCTCTCTCTCTCTCTGTCTCTCTCTTTCTCTTTCTCTCTCTCTCTCTCTCCCGCGTCTCTACTTCATTCCTTCATATACAATCCAACACAGGTCTCCACTCTCACTTTCTCATATACAATCTCCCACTCCACACTCAGTCTCGTCCATCTCCACTTCCACTCCTTCATACATAATCTGCCCTACGTCTCCACTTCTCTCCCTCACACACAATCTCCCCTACGTTTCTAACCCCAACTCTTTCAGACACAATCTATCCCAAGTTACCGCCAATCCCTAACATGCAATCTCACCCTCGTTTCCATCCTCTACTCTCTCCCTCACACACAAGCTTACCCACGTCTCTGACCCCATCGTCCTCTTACACAATCTTCCACACGTCTCCGCCCCCAGCTGTTCACACACAATCTCATCCTTTTTCTTCGCCCTCACTTCACACACAATTGCAGCCATGTCTCTGCCACCACTTTTTCCTACACGGTTTCACCTACTTTTCTCCATCCCATCCCATCAGCACAATCTCCCGCACGTCTCAATTCCCACTTCTTAAAACACAGTCTTCTTCACGTCATCACGCCAAATCCTTGTGCACATTACAGCCCATGTCCCCACCTCCACTCCTTTATATCCATTCTTATCCATGTCCCTGCTCTTATCTTTCACATTCACGCACATTCGTCTCGCTCCTACAATCAATACTTAAAACAAACTATCACCTCTGTCTCCACCCCACCTTTTCACAAAGACTTCAAACATATCTCCATGCTCTCTTTTTCATACAACATACACCCACACCATGACATTCGTATCGTGTCGCACTGGATTATATCATATCATATAACTTATATAAGTAGTCAATAATTGAAATGATCCATTTAACTGCCAGTCAAAAAGAGAATAACTTGACAATCTATTCCCTTTTTTCTCAAGACTCACGAATAGCTCTTCGGGTACAAATTTATCTGAAAATTTTATTACTGTGTCACACCCTATAGTCATAATCATATCTCACAGAGAAATCAGACGAATTTTTCAAAAAAAACAACCACAGGGGAGCTTAAGATATATCTGAATCTAAACTTACCTGATGTACGTATTGCTGATTCCTCTTTGGGGAAAAGTAAAGGGTTGGCGAGACAGCGTCACATGACCCACACGGCTACATGGTACAATCTTTGCCTCTCCTCCACACATCCACAGGCGGAAAGACAAATCTGAAATAAGGTTTGGCGGGAGTGATGTGTGCACTATGTCTAGTTTTTGCTCAGCTTGGAATTATCTTGTGAACAATTATCTCTCACTCTTTCTACTTGTCTGTCAAACACACACACACACACACACACACACACACACACACTACTCACCGAAGTTGTCTCCGCCCCACATGGTAAGCTGCGTGTCGTAAGCCCCTAGGATGTTGAACCAGTCCCTGTAGACGACCACAACACTGCCCCCCAATACTGGTGTTCTGCACAAGGTTGGTGGAGATAAAACGTACAGACCGCCAGCCAGTCAACAACTGGCAAACACTGACCGACATGCATGATCACACAACCACAGAGAAGACGCACACAACCTGAGAATAGATTATTTGAAAAGGTTGAAGACAAATCGAAAAGATGCATACACCCATCCCTCCAACACAGACAGAATATGCCAATCACACACACACACACACACACACACACACACACACACACACACACGCACACACACACACACACTAAAAGAGTACAGAAACGATTCATTTTAATTACAGAGACACTGTCCAGACGAACGAAATCAGTGCAGGGGAGGTAAGCACGCTCGCGCGCGCGCGCGCACACACACACACACACACTCTCTCTCTCTCTCTCTCTCTCTCTCTCTCTCTCTCTCCTCTCTCTCTCTCTCGGGGTTCACTTCCGGCACGCAGAGTGTCAACATCAACAGTAAAGTGAAATTGTGAGGTGCACAGTTATTTTTGTGAAGTGTCACTGTGCTAGCAATATCATGCCTGCAATACCTCTTTCTTTACGTGTTGTCTGTGGTGGGTTTGTGTCTGATTTTCTTGATTTTATGGATCGACGTGTTTGAAAAAGGCCGAGAGAACTGTAATATGCCGCTTTGGCTCACCCGCTCTCAACCGGCCTTGGCCGGTCTCGGGCGGGCGACTCCAAAAGCGGCATATTACAGTTCTCTACTAAGCATGACTTCAATAACCAAAAAATAACGACCCTACAAACAAACATACTGTGTAGGGTTATCTGTTTTCAAAACTAATTTACTAAACTTTTCAGATTTTAGTTTTTGCTTAATCCTGTGTTTTTCCTGATCATTTTCAATAACATCATTTTCGCGCAAACATTCATCAAATGAGTCTCTGTCTTTCATGTGAAATAAAACTACAGTCTTTAATTGTTCTCTAAAGTCTTTTAAAACTGAGTTATATTTTTGACATAAAATCCACACATACACACTGCAGGTGAGAGAGATTGGCTTATGCAGGCTGTTTTTTAAAGGCATGCAGTGAAGCGCAGCACTCCCCAGAGATTTCAATAGAAGCATTCAGAGCAAGCTAGTGGTCTCCACTCATGCACCGTTGGATTTGTAAAGCCAGTCAGCACACATGAAAAGCGACCTTAGCTGTCTTGTTCATTCTCTTGGCAGCAGTAAAGAATATATGCCAAAGCAAGTGTTGTGACATATTTCTACCTTTGCAACCCATTTACTTTTGGTTTGACTGGTGACATTGTTTTTGGGGTTGACATAAAAAAAGGTATTGGCACTGTTTATAGTTACGCGTTCTTGGAGACATGCAGTCAGTTTTAAAATGACGGATCAAAGGTGCGCGCACACACACCTACCCCGCCCCACCCCGCGCATGCACACACTCAAGTCATCCTCAAGTCATCCACAAGTTCTTACTTAAGTCATCCTTAAGTCATCCTCAAGTCATCCACAAGTCTTACTTAAGTCATCCTCAAAGTCATCCTCAAGTTGTCCTCAAGTCATCCACAAGTTCTTACCAAGTCATCTCAAGTCATCCTCAAGTCATCCACAAGTTCTTACTCAAGTTTTTACTCAAGTTCTTACTTTAAGTTACCTCAAGATCATAACTAAGTCATCCTCTAAGTACAACCAAGTTCTTATTTAAGTTATCTTATAATTATCAAAAAAAAAAACAAGACAATCTATGTTTTTATCTTAAATAGTAAATGTCTATATAGTACACACACGCCTCAAAAAACGCGTCATCGCTGAGGATGTCTTGCTCGGCGTTCTCTGCGCGAGATCGGTCAGCATAGATCTTAATGAAGTTCTTACATCCTAAGCAACCGCATTGATTACAATTCTGGTCTATGGAAATGTCTTTTATAGACCCATGTCTTTTTTATTGACTTCATCATTTTAAACAAATAATAATCCGCCATGATCTATTTTTATCAAAAAAATTTTAAAATATTATTGCATTATAAATGGATCAAAATGATCTTTTGTTGTTGGCGTTCCTGGCGTGCTGTTGTGTTCGTCTTTTGTATTTAATGGTTGAGATTGTTGGACTTTGGTTTTTGTTGCCATTGGTTATATATTTTATAACCCTAATAACTGCCCCCAGCAGCAGCAAGGGCGCCAAAAATGACAACAGTTTTAAGTTCAATATTCCATGAAGACTTTGGTGCTGTAGGCCTTGAATCACATGGAGTTTTTATAGCTGGCATTGAATCAACTTGTTCTGGCGTTGGCGGTGTTATGTTTTCATGATGAGTTATATTCTGTGATTGTAACATTAATTTTCTTTGTCTGTTCCACTCTGCTAATTTTTTTCCTGCTTCAACACGCCCAGGATGAGGATGCTTCTCGCTGGTCACTTTCTTTACTGGATTCAATGTTTTCTGATTCTGCTGATTTTCCGACTCGTTCATTTTGAAGGGAAATAAAATCTATATGATTAAAAGTAATTAATCCCATGATTAACGGCGATAACAATGTTCCAAATCTGTAATATAAATCACAGCTTAGAGACTCTAATGACTTTGTTAAAACTGGATCTTGCGTTAAATCATACGTAAGATCTTGTTCAGAATCAATGGGAGCAAATCTACTGACTAGTTTAGTGTACAAACTAAGAACCGTTTGCCCGACGCTTTCACCATTCTTGATCCAAGTTGCGCTTCATACCTGTTATGATACTTTAAAATGTCTTGTGGCGACATCTGTTGAATTTGTTCTATGCTGAATTCATTTCCGAGGAACTGTTTTGTTTTTCCGCATGCTGCCAAAGAATACAGTCTTTCCTTTTGGGCATAATAGCTTGGTCATCAACTTGTTCATTTGTAATCACAAGTTCGCAAGGAATGTTTAGCAGATCGTCGCTGTTCATGTTTTATTACTAAATATAATTATTTTATTTTTTAAAATGAGCACCGAAAAACTGTCGCCAACCTTGTATACCATTCTGCTGTTATTGGAGGTCTAAGTGAAGGATACACAATGCTTGGTAAAAGCTTGTAAAAAACAAGCCGCAATCATGGCAAACTAGACCTTGAGGATGCAGCCAAACTGATTGCCTGTTATAGCAGCTTCGTTGCCACGAAAGATTTTCTAGTTAAGCAAGAATAATTCCAGACATATTAATATGTAAAAAAAAAAATACATTTATAAAAAGGCATCACTCTTAATGATGATAGGCGGCGCTGTGGTGAATGCGCTTGCTTTTAGCGGAAGTATTACCGTTTTAGTAAACTACGGGACGTACGGCGAGAGGAAAAAGACATAACAAAGCTGAAGAGCAAACTAGCAGCTGCACAAATCGATATGAAAGCAGAGATTGAGCAGTTTTTAGATTTTATTAATAACACACTGAAAAAACAGGGGCATGCTGCTACAACATTTAAAGAATTTTTGACCATGCAATAAAAGATATTATCTTTGTAACAGCAAACCAATCGAAACATTGCCCCCTACCAAAATTTTAGCGACTATAATCATCCAACATAAAAACAATAAGATGCAAAGAAATCGTGTTTGTTATCTTTGGTATGACCATTGTGTATTTTGTTGCGCATAATATTGCTGAATAAACATGGACAAAATCTATTTATTCTCCAAAAGGAAATTGGAAATGGAAATCACGCAATAAAAGCTAAGGCCAACAGCTGAGTCAGTGAACAAACAGCAAAGAATGTTATCTAAACAAGCGATTTGCAAATTTATTTACCTGCGCCTAGCGAATACAGAGGCCGCACTTTGTGAATACAATACCGAACGACACCCATACAATGGATCTTCTTATTTACCCAATGAAACGATTAGACGAAAAAGATTAAGTACGCACTCACAGTCATTGACGTAGCTTCAAGATACAAAGAATGCGGAACCATTAACACAAAAGAGTGCTTCGCTGTTTGCTGTTGCATACAACTGATATACAACTGATGATACTTTTAACTTATCCTCGCATGATTCAATTTCGATGATGGAAAAAGAATTTAAAGGTCGAGTGAATCAATTATTTGTTAAAACAATAGAGTTACCATTAAAAGAGGCTCCCAGCAGTTCACAGATCACAGCTTTAGTCGAAAACTTTAACAAAAAACAGTTTATCATGAAAGACTTATCTCCTACCAGTACACAGAGAGCTGATTGACAAATTCTCGCACACAGAATTGATAGAATGACTGCCCTCAGTTATGCGCGCAATGAATAATGAAGAATTTTAAAGGGCTAAAACCAGTACAAGCAATCAAAAACAAACATTAAATGTTGAGAAGACCCAGTAACACCAGTCCAAACTATTACCAATTGGTTGAAGTAAGGTACCTTTATTTACCGGGGTAAGCGAGATGAAGGGGACACTCGCATCAGGCCCCCCCAACCGATCCTGTTGGAGTGTGATCCATATGAAATAAAAAGAATTATAAAAATGAATCCGCCCGTGTATTAAATTACGAGAACTGACACAACAAACAACCAGCTCCATCAAAGATCTTTTGCGAAGGAAGAACTGCAGATAAATCCACCAGACAACAGTTTCCAGTTGCGTAGTTAAATTTTTACGTAAAAATATTTGATTTAAAATGGAAGCTCAGAAGGAAGTGCAGAACGAAACAAGAATGTAAAGGAAGAGACCTTGAAATGATAACGGGAATCATTTCATGCCGTGTAAAGCTATAGGGAAGCATTTTCGAAGATTAATCATGCATGCTAAATCATCCAGATCACCTACAACTCCAACCCTCCAAATAGGAAAAAGAATATCTTTAATAATAAAAAAAATTCGAACGCAACAAGCAAACATGAGAAAAGATTTTAAAAGAATTGGATGAAGCTATGCTTGATCTTATAAGAAAAGTTGATGAAAAATATAAACCCCGTAGATTGTATACAATTATGCGGTCCTCCAGTGCCCAATTGCATATGAAAAACTCTGGATTAACAAATACTCGTTTTTGTGTTTGATTTCTATCTAATAGACTTCTCTGTTACAAAACGTTGTGTTGAATCTCATGTAGATTAGATTGTAAGTTTTACTTTGTCCATGACTAAAAGTCTAATTGTCAAACAATGCTTTCTTTGTAGTTGTCATGGTTGATATGTTTGACTGCACAAACACTGCGAGATATTCCCTTTGCTTCTAAGGTTTTTCTCCTGCTCGAAATACTGTATCATTTCGAACCTTACACCCCCACATACTGCCTTGGAACACCTTTCCCAGATAATTCCATCCTTCAACGTTCCTAAAACCTTCTTGTAGTAATTGACTTCAAAGAAAGGCGAATCTTTAGGATAATCGACGTTCCCATACCTCCATCGCACCTATTAGCCTACTTTCTAATTCCATGTCTTATAGGATGTCTTCATAGGGAAATCATAACAAAACTATCAGTAGTCAGTGTTCAAACACACTGGCTTCCTGAAACAAGGGTTTAAAGTAGTCATAAAGAAATTCTAACATCAAAAGCTTTGAAATTCTAAACAGTAAACACAATAAATACGGGCTTGTCTAATTTGACTTTCTTTTTTTTCAATCATTATCCAAAAAAGCTGATCATGAAATCTACTAAAGTCCTGATAATTAGGTTTAGAAGTCACTTAAATGCTTCGTTCACTCTGGTGACCATCTAACATCTGTTACTCTTACGCTTGTGCGGATCCCATAGTCCCTTTCCTAAACAGCTGTTGTTCATCAGCTTGAAAAAGTCATTTCTGAGCATCTGTGGATTTAGTTTTCTGTGATCCGATGTTCTTCAATATGTATGGTTTTCCATGAACTGGTTCTTGAAGAAAGCAATTATACGATGACAGCTGTTAATTCAAACCATGTCTTAAAAAAATAGTAGAAGACTGTAATGACAGACATAATTTTTTTGCCCCCGAAGATTAGGCACAAGTTATAGGCGGCTCTGGTTTTGCCATCTTTAGACTTTCTGCTGCCAATGAATAGTCAATTATGCAGTCATCGTGAGTTCTGTGTATATTCAAAGTCAACTTCCTCGAATGTATCCGCGCAGTTTGACCCCGGCGTCAAACTGCCCAACCACTTTAATGCCTTTTGAATATTTTCGGATTGTCTTCTGTGTACATTTTAAAGTTGCGTAATGGAAGTGATTGCGCCATTGCCCATCCATACAGATTGTTTGCATCTAAATACAATGAGATAGTTAGACCTTTAACTTGGATCATATCGTCTAAGTATTTGTGTGTTTCTTACAAGTAAGATGCGACGCCATAACTAATTCCTCCACGCAATCCGTTTCAATCATCTGAACATTGGTAAAATCTGACAACAAAACAATCTGTACTCCCGTAAACTTTAAGAAAGCATCCAACTCATCCCGGGCGCAGAAAAAATAATGCGCAGAATCCCAGCTGTAATGTTTCATGCAGGTCTTCCCTATAATTTTCAAAGACGTCCTCCAACAACATACATCGGCCATTAAGTAGGAGTCATGAAGTGCAATGCAGACACCCTGAAAGGAGTCGGTTCCTGGCTTCATTATAAGATGATAGTCATAAACCTCGCAAGTTATGAAAGAATATAGCAGCTTCCATGTCTTTTGGTTCAACTTTAGTTGAAGATTTTGCATTTGTTATGCGCCGCACCACTAAACTTTCCACTAATGTGATCATGTCTCTTAACTGTCGGATTTTGTTTCCTCAACTGAGTTCTAAACCACAAATCCAACAATTGTTTGGCTGAGTCATACTGTTCTTGGTCTTCAGGCGTCATTAGATTTCAGATAAAATTCAGATAATTAGAACAATCATTACGCACTGCTGCATGCGCTGTAAAAATCTTCTGCCGCATTTGGTCCCTCTGTATAATTCTGGCTTTGAATTAGCGACATCTCGACCTGACAAATAACGAATGCAAATGAACAAATCGGGATTACTCATTTAGACTGTTTTTCGAAGTTTTTTGTGCCTGGCTGGCCCTTCATAAGGAACAATATTTATTCCGAAGTCTGCGTAAACTACGTATGGAGAATTTTGCAGAGTCGTTCCAAGTTCTTAAACTAACTTACTGCCTTCAGGGGGCGTAATTAGTTCTTGTATTAACAGGCAACTGGGTCGATACAATGTTTCTTATGTCGCTTGCGGCTTAGAGCAAGATTGAATTCTTGTTAACATTTTCTGCAGAATTCATGTTTAATAATGGTAATGCTAGAAGTATGCCGCAAAAATCTACTCATTGTCGTATCAATGTGAAATGCGGTACCCCCGCTGGTGAAAACACAGTAGTAATCAACATGACTTTTTGTCTGGATCACCTATTTTGTTGGCTGTTCATGACACATTTTATGGTATAAGATTTGTTTCCTCATCCCATGAGTATTCATAACAGTTATTGGTTTGTTTTTGTTCTTCAAACTGATCAATGGAATCCACGCTAACAGGAAAGACAACCCCACTAAAGTTAAGATCATTGATGTAAGTTCATAGTTAGATACTCTCTCTGCGTTTTTAGCAACGTGATGCAGCCTTGCGAGAACACACCCACATAAAACATTTGTTGTCTGAAATAAATCATTATGTTAAGAACAGCTTTTTTGCGACTAATGCTGGATGCAGTGAATGTAAGACTTGCCAACAATCGTCAGCATACTTAGACTGTTTTAATCTGATCCTCTAAGACCTTCGCCCTCTGACCAACCGAGCCACTCATTTTGGCTTCTTCAGCGGCCACATCAAACTGTGTAAGTCCGTTGGTCAGCCCAACCGGGTGTTAAGTCATTACGAGAAAGAAAATCCTGCTGTTAAGTTTGAAAGACCCAGACTTCTAGATTTTTTCCTTCATTTATTGTTAATAGTCGATTAAAACATAACAGCTAAACATTACTTTAACTGGGCGGTCCTATTGTCAGTTTAACCCTGGAACATGAGAAATAGCACATGTACAACGCTCCTGTAACGTTTGCTGATAAATGACTTCAAATCAATAAATTCAATGCTCTTGATAAATCTTCTTGCATTTGCTTACAAAAAATTCGCTGGACCTCATAAGCTTATCCATGTTGAAGTATCTTTTCTAACGTCAAAATATTTATATTAAATTAAAAAAAAAAAAATTAATCAAACAATATCGCCGGGCTTTTTGTGGCTTGACTCATAAACTAAAGTATAAACCACCTTTGGGCGTGTTAATGTGACTGTTTAGAACAAGTTTAATGTTTCGTTTACTTTTTTTTTAAGCATTCCTTTTTTATCGCTCGGGTCTGCAGTTGAAAAAACTTGTCCTCGCCCTTTCTTTGAAGATCAACTTTTGTCTTTTGTCGTCATCAAAATCGGCCTGTAAACGACTTAAATTCTTCGTCCGTGATGTTTTGAGTCAACTAGTGCTTAATTTATTACTCAGCTTGAGGAACTAAGTATATAGGTATAGCTGTAATTAGTTGAACCTAGCATGTGCTTTTGAGTTTAAAGTTTTTAAAATTTTTGCTAGCAGCAACTTACAGCTAATGAACACTCGCCAAGGAACTAAGACAAACCGCCTAGAGGAAAGCTGCGGTGCCCTATGCCCTTGCTAAGAGACCAACACTCGTTCCTGCGATGCAGCGCAATTATTCGTTGCAACCAGATAACCAGATAAACAGTCAATAAAGAAGGCAGCAGAATACCTTCGTTTTGGTTTTGCAGTAATTTGAAATGGTCCTGCTCTAGTTTTTGTTGCATTTGTGTAAGTGTTTGTTAATCTAAAGGTTTTTTATTCTAGGGTTTCTCTACTATCCCTGTTCGTTTGGCGACTCTGTAGGTAACTTTTGGATCATGCGTAACAGACAGCTTATTTAAAATAAAAATAATTTATTATGTAAATTTTCTAAGCTGTTAATTCTTGAATATTTAAGCTGCGCAACATATATTAAAAACAAATACACATTAATTGGTTATCGACCTCTTTTTTCTTTATCAATTTGAATGGTTTATTATGTCTCTGACAGATCTTTTCACCCTCTTCCATGTAACGATTATCCTCCGATGACCTAGGTCAATCCATAAACCCAGAAATTCGTTGTTAAAATTAATGATCAAGTCTAATGCATGAAGATGTAGATCTTTTAGACACCCAAGGTCACAGTTTGGATTTCTACACCTCCCGCCTCCAACAATTTACTAGTTCGTCAAAATGCTGATAAGGTTTAAGTCGCTAGCGTAGAATGGTTTAGTACTACCCTCAATTGTACATTGCAACTTTTGTTATTTTAGGATTAACCAAATTTTCAGTTTCTCTTTCGAATGAGTCCTTCATCTTTCGCACAGCAATAATTACCTTAAGCGATCTAGCTGTGGCACAAAAACTAAATTCCATATAGTGTCTGCCCTGCTTTTAGATAATTAAGAGATGAAGATCACCTCTTTCGTAATATATTGCTAATATTGACTGATATTTGGGTTGCACAATTACCTTGCTAAATTAGGGATGCAACAACGTCCAAACTCTAACGAGATGTCAGAAATGCTGTAATTGCTTCGGTGTCTGTTGATCTAATAACACGTTTGTAGTCATTAAAAAGATAGTTCATATGACAATCTGTCTTTTAATGCCCTTGAAAGTATGGGCATGCTCGATCTTAATCAACCAAAATCTAGCACAGGGTATGAAACAGCGATTTTCATAACGCAATAACTTACAGCTACAAACCCTTTGCCGTCTTTACATCTGGGCGCCTATCTATGTTTTAGTGCTTCTTCATTTTCGATTCTTGAAACGACAAGATCACTCTTTCGCTCCCGTTAGCCATAGATCAGAATAGTTAAAAATATGACTGCATTATGTAAAGAAGAATATTTCTTGCTTCTTGACCCCTCAAGTTTTATAGAAATTTTTCTTACAGTTGCCCGCCCCAGATTTCTGGACAACTTTCCCTGTTTGGTCTGTTTTCTGATGTGAGTTCTATTTTGAAAGTAAGACACGCGCAGAAGCCTGGCACAATCACTTCATCCTGCTCCTAGTCCGGAAATTTTGACAGTAAAGAATTTTGATCCGCATTAAAAAAAAAGAAAAACAATAGTAGATGGATTTATGGAACAGTAATATTCCGCTGTATTTCCCTTCAACTCTCAAAGGGCTCATCCATCTTCTATGCGGGTCAAGAATCGAGCCATCTGTTTGGACATTTTTGATGAAGCAAAATAAAAAGTTAATTATTAAAAGAAACATGGCAGGCCATGAAGGTGAGAGATTAAGATGTTTTTGAATCCTGGAGATGACAAGAGTGAAATGACACAGCAATCGCTCAACGACCTAATTGCGGCGTGAATTAACAGAAAGTACGGTCGGAGCATTTTACAGAAAAGTTAGGCTTAGAACCCCCCGAAGTTATAGACCCTAATATTTGAATAAAAGATGATGGCCATTTTGTTTTTTAAGAAGTCGACCAAGGAACAACGCGTTCACTTACACTAAACGAGACCCCATTAAAGTTTTATGCCATAGTACAATTAGACAAAGAGCCCCTGCGAGCGTACAAAATCGCCTTGGCATTGCTAAACCAAAATAGATAAGGGATTCAGTGAGTTTAGGACTTACAACACTGCAAGAACTCAACAGCTAAACCAAATACAAACATGGAACTTAAAAGATTTAAGGTCAAACAACGGGTGAATTAATAGAAGCCAGAAACCAGTTTTTCAGAAGAAACAGCATCAAAAACAATTAAATTATTTCCCCATTGGCCTATTCGAGAAATAGCGGCCTTGAATCATGCTTTGAGAAGCATCAAGGCGAATTAACAAACAAATATTAAAGCAAAACTAGGTGGAAGTAGATGAGTCATAAAAAAAGAGAAAAAGAAAAACTCGTTGAGCTGATGACGCCAACTTAGGGCCTGGTGTTAAAGAAAGAATAACCCAAAGACTAAAAAAAAAAAGATCTTGAACAAGAGATCAGCAAGACTAAGAAGCGTTTGTCTACAACACGAGAACAATTACGAACTCAGTGAGCAAATAAGAGAAATTTTTTGGGGGGTGGTTTCTATCCAAAGAATTTTATATAAGACACAACACGTACCAGAAAGGAATAAGAACACTGTTTAGAGAGCAAGGAGTCACATTATAAGCGTTTAACAGCCTTAGGAATTGCAATAAAGTACACTGGTGAATGGCTAATACAGGCGGCGGTGGAGGTCAAAGCCTACGCCTCCACGCCATCCCTCCATCAACCGCCTGAATAAATCATGGGTAAAAAAACAAGCTGGATCATCTTGCGGGTTTATAAAAAAAATTAGCCGGTAAAGCCGTGGATGCTTTACCCAGGTATATTAGGGGGTGTCTTAGCTTGGGATTTTTGTCTACTGAAGCAAAGTAATTTGGCTTTATGCTGATCACTTATGGACATTAGTTCTCTTAATATTTGGGTTAATTTTTTAGTAAAATAAATACCAAGTAATCCAGCCAGTTAATCCCAAGAACAAGTGCTGTCTTTTCATATTCATGGCGTTATTTATTTTGACTTCTTCAAACGGCCTTCGGGCTTTGGTCTCGGATTGGATACATATTCATGGGTTAGTTTGTTTACTGCTTGCAATATTACTGGCTCAGAATTTAATTCGTTTTTTTTTTTCCGACCTTTTGTTCTTGCCATGCCACAAGGATATCGTTTATTGTAGTTATATTATTGTGCCTATCTGGAGTCTGAGGTCAAAGGCAGCATGTATAAACCAGTGCCAACAGCAAATTCTACCTTCGATGCATGCGAATTGTAAAACAATTTTGGTACCTTTTATACTTGAAGGCAAATCAACTGTAGAATTAATGTGGCGTCCTCTAAATTTGCTAAGTATTGTTTTTGCGCGTCAAAGCCATAGAAGGATCGAGTTATGCTCGACCTTGTCTGTGCCATGCGAACTAGCCTAAAAAAATAAAAAAAAACAACCAAACGTAAGTACTAACAGAGTCGTTAATATTCGTTCTATTCCGGCTTTAGTTAGCCCTTAGAAGTGTACCTAAGATAAATGTTTGTCCATGCTGATTTAGCACTTGCTCTCTGGACCCTAGGTGAACAGCTGTGCTCTGAAGAGAAAGATGTGTAAGATGATTCCAGTCATACTTAAACTTTCTGTGCACGTCCCCAAAAATAATGGGTGCTAAGCCATGATTAAGATCCACCATTTGGCTAAGTCCTTCCTTACCATTAATATTGAATTCGTTACAGAATCCTTTCAAAAGCCTTCATGTCTATTCTGTTGCTAAATGGATTAAACTTTTGTCATTTGTAATGTGCTTAGCAGTTCAGTCAAAAAATAACGTCTGAAGGTGTAAATAAAAAAAGAAATCTAATACTGACCACAGCCAAGGATCAGGATGAATTAAATGATCAGAGCATATACGATACACCACACCCAGTTGTTGCACAAAACACAGCAAAGTTTTAACTGGTTCTGATACAACTGCATCGGATTGACTGAACCACAGCTTTTCGCGATGAGTCCATTTTTAGAGGGGGGGGGTTAATATATGTGTCCAATGGGAGTACTCACCTTTTTATGAAAAGTGTCAGTATGGTTCACAGCAATGACAAGAAGTATCGGACTTATATTTTTAAGATGAGTGGCGGCCCAACATGAATATATTTGCATCAGTAAATTTGATATCCACTCAATTAATTTCCGTTTTAAAAAATGTTTGTAACAATAACAACCCAACCGTCCTTGTCGTTTTTTAGACCATGCTGTTTAAGAACGATTGCGGAACCCATATTGGTTGCGCTTCATGAAATATTTACAAAGTTGTATGGTTTAATATAAGCGAAACCAAGAAGAATAAAAGATTGAAAATACGGCGGGGGAAGAAACTTAGATAGCCAGTTAACAATACCTGATGGTTATTACGGGTTTTGCTCTACTAAAAGAAGCATTGAGTAACTTTGACATCACTCTCAAACTAACAATGCAAATCTAAAAACAACATTAACATTCAAACATGAAGAAGCAAATTACTTTTTGATAAAGAGCTAGCTAAAATGTTAGGCTTTTGCAACCTGACAGACAGGAGAACGCATCAAAAGATTTGTTGTTACAATCAAACAACACACTTATGAGGGGAAAGGTCCGCCTCCATCTTGCATTTACATTCAATTACTCAATGTTCATTTTGGATGAGCTAAGCACTGATGAAAACTTATATGATGGAAGGCCCCAACTGTTTTAAGAGCTCTTCCATCAGGAAAAGCTGCATATTGCGATTATAAATTATAACAATTCCCTAATTTACAGTTTAAAAGATTAGTTTGTGGGAGGGTTGGATCATTTAATGTAAAAAATCGCAGACAAAACGGAAAAGTCGTGAAATGTGATAACCTGCACATTGTTTTAGAAATAAAATAATACGTTACTAAAAATAATGTCGCGTGGGCCAGAAGAATCGGGATTACATAGCGCCTTGGGTGTATAACTTAGAATTAAAAGACCTTTTGCAACGTTACAGACTTTAAAACAAAAATGGTGAGATAGAGCGCTTTGTATGGTTTTGATACACTAAAGATGGTGATTAAAACGTAAAGAGGTTGGCGACAGCAAAAAGTTTCCTAAACTAAAACAACTGCGCAATCTAGAACAAATAATGTTGGGCCCGTATGAATAAAAAAGTTTTAAAAACCTGACCTCAAATGGCACTTAGAACCATAATAGAATGGGAAATAAAATTTGAATTCATAAGCCCATTTACATTTTTTTAGCCGTCAAAAAAGTTTCAGAAAAGCATTCAACTCTGGCCCTTTACATGAAAATCTTTTGCCGACGACAATAGTCGGGAAAAAGATTGAAATAACGCCGTATGGGGAAAAAACAGTACATCCTCCACAGAAAAGAAAGGTTTTAAAAAAAGCTTCTACAAAATTACAGTTCTTTCCAAGCAGAAAATTAGGAGGACACGTTCACAATGAATTTGAAATTTTTGTCTTTAAAAATGTAGAGAGGGACCGGGGGTTTTGGGCGTTAGTGACGACCTTATAAAAAAGGGAAATTTAATATTACTGGCAAAACTTAGACGTTTTAAAAATCTTAACGTTGTTGTCGTCATTCTTCACAATGGAGGATATTAAGGGCATAACAACAAGCAACAAAATCAATGTTTACTTAAATAGAAACAATCTTACAGAACTGAATTGGATTAATCTTACACATTTAGGCCTTGTAGGGTTTAAATTATACTGAACAAGTTTTTACAGAGAGCATGATAAAAATAATAACTGGAAATTAATTAAATCCTGTTATAAAACTATGGAGCAGTTAAACTTTATGACAAAAAATCCTCATTGTTCATTAATTTGTGGACAAACTGGTTGTGGAAAACAATATTTGTCCTCGACCTATTACAAACAGTTTTACGTTATAATTTTGATCACATTGTGATTTTCTGTCCAACACTTAAATGGAACAAAACATATCATGATAGAAGGTTATATGGACAGATGATAACATAATATTTTAGTTATCTACAATAAACTGAGTGAGTTTTAGAACACTTTAATAAATTGTTGAAGGGAAGCAGACACTATTTTTATAGATGACTGTTTCGGCAGAAAGAGACATAGTTAAAAAGAGAAACGCTTTGTCAAACTGGCTTTCAGTGGAAGACATCTGGAATAAGTGGTGGATTTATGTCAGAAATATAACTCCGTTTTAAAAAAACTTTAGAGAGCATTAAAGACTGTAGTTTTATTTCACATGAAAGACAGAGATGCATTGATGAATGTTTGCGTGAAAATGATGTTATTGAAGACGATCAAGAAAAAACAGGATAAGCAAAACTGAAATCTGAAAAGTTTTGTAAATTAGTATTGAAAACAGATAACCCAACACAGTATGCATGTTTGTAGGGTCGTTATTTTTTGTTATTGAAGTCATGCTTAGTAGAGAACTAATATGCCGCTTTTGGAGTCGCCGCTCGGAACCGGCCAAGGCCGGGGAGAGCGGTGAGCCAAAAGCGCATATTATAGTTCTCTCTGGCCAATAATTCCTATAAATACGTCTATCACTGCATCTCTGCAACAGTGGACCCGATCATCTTCACTTTGCTTCTTCCACATCGACTTCTGAACCTGCTGCTACCGCAATGGCTTCGCATGTCTGATCTTACCACAAGTGGTGCCTTCTTGTCTCATGTACTGGTTGTTCCCCTTTTTTTTCATTGTAACTGGCCTAATGCAGCACAGTATTCAATTCGCAATTTTATATTCATGTCAAACTTCATAAGGGTCTTCTCCTATTCCCCAATGCAATGAAACAGTGCTAAGTCCTGTTACCAATTCTCTTCACTGTATACTTCAGCATGAGCTGAAGCAAGCCACTGAAGACTTTGATGATGAGGATGGTGTCTACATCAGAAATCGACTTGATGGCAGCCTATTCACTCCTCTGATGTCTATAGCTCACACGCAGATCTGGGAGCAACTAATCTGAGACCTCCTCTTTGCTGACAACACTGCCCTTGTTGCCTGTGTACATCATCCTGCATTGCAGATGCTGCCCCAGCTCTTCATGCTAGCAGTCTGCTTAAAGAAGACAGAGGTTCTCCACTAGCCTGCACCTCAGGAAGAGTACCACCCTCCCCCCATCAACAATGAAGAGACTGAACTGAAGACAGTCCATCAGTTCACCTACTTGCGGTGCATCATCTCATCAGACGCCAAGATTGACAGGAGATAAGATAATGTTGCTTATAGCCAGCCGACCGCAGAGGGCCACATCAGGGCTGTCACCACGTAAAATCAACTCACCAGTCATTTAAAAAAAAAAAAAAAAAAAAAAAAAAAAAAAAAAAACCTTTCCACATCTCGTTAAATCACGTCACAAACAACCAAACTTCTTTAAAAACCCTTCTCCGTAAAATCTCAAATCAGTAAAAATGTTAATTTCTCTCAAAACCCAAGGGATCCTCAGGGGGACATCCCCTGAACAGGATTTTCAAACTCCCGAAAATTTTTGGTCTCACATCTGCAAGCCAACACCTAAAAGAACATGTTTCATTGTGATGGGCATACTGAATCACCACGGAGCTTCTTCACTCTTTAAAGGTAAGAAGGGTAAAATACAAAGGGGCCGGTGTCAGCCGCAAGAACCGTTTCCTTTTTAAAAACCCCCACCCACAAGGGGGAGAAGTCTTTAAGGGTTTTGGATCGAAAGAGTTTTTATTCGTCTGTTTTTCCAATCCCCTGCCAGGGGCCTCACATAATCTTAAATTTTTTTGGGTTTCACATCTAGCAGGGATAATGTTGACATTTTCTCTCTTGTCTTTTTTGGCTAAACGTCAACCATTCGTTCCCGCCGACCAACTCCAAACCCAACAAATAATTTTGTAACCGTCCGCCTTAAATTTGCAAAAATTCAAAAAAAATAAAAGTTCTGATCTAAAGGGTTGGGGCCCACAGGGCCTCCAAACGACAGGAACCCGACAAACCAAAGCCCCCTCCTCGAAAAAGGGGAGATTATCTTCAAACCAACTAGGCAAAAGTTCGCAAATAGACAGAACATCGAAGTATTTTCCAACAATATCTAAAAGGGAGCCCCGGGGCTGGCGAAAGGGCCCACTCCACCCCGATTTGAACCGCATAAAAACTTTTGATAGATGGAATTTGGAACAACTGGGCATACAAATTTTTCGGAGCGGGTAACCCCTTACGGAAACGCGAGATCAAAAACGAATCTCTGGGTTAAAAAGGGTCCAGGATTTTACCGGAAATTTGGAAAATCAAAACTACCCCGGGTCTTACCTGCATTCCGCACGTGAGCTGAACAAGCCCAAACCGGAATACATTGGGGTTTGTTTCAAACTTACTTTGGAACGGGGGTCAAAACCACAGCAAAAGATTCTGCGGTTCTGAAACATTTGGGTTTAATAATTCAAGACAGTTTCAGCCTCGTTTGGGACAGTGAAGTTCACCTGCCTCTCGTCCCGGCTTACACAGGGTGGTGGGGAACCTCCCAAGACAGAGACAACCCTGAGGGGGAAGGGGTCCAAGTTTTGGGGAAATACTTCGGAGCCACCAGCAAACCTAGTCCTTTTTTAAACGCCCAGGGCTCTGAGAGGTGCAACAAATTTTTCTTATCACGCCCCATCGTGTGTCACGACCCCAGAAAAATTCATGCCTTTTGGCAAGCATTTTGAGATTTTAATATGGCTGAGAAATTTTTTTTTGGTAAAAAAGACTCCCAAAATTTTGGGGGCCTCTTTAACAGCTGGAATGGAATTTCCCTACTAATTCCGATCTAAAAAAACTGACGAAATTTTGGAAGTGAATACACTGGGTTTTTGAGCAAAAAGGTAAACCGTTTTCATCCCCCACCGAGGTTTTTTACTACCAAAACTGGCCTGCGCGGGAACTCGGTACGGGCTTCCTTTGCTAACCAAAACATCCACAAACAATGAGCATCAAACCCCTGCTGAACGATTGAAAAATGTTGTTGATCTTAATACTAAAGAGGGCAGAATATATGCCCCCTGGGAACACCCAACCCTTTTTCGGGACATCAAAGAGGGGTGCCAACCCGACCTGAACTGCGTTCTGCAAAAAAAATTTTGAAAAAAAGCGAAGATAAACCTCAAAAACCCCCAACGGGAGATCTAAATTTCCCCGACTTCCGTGTATGTGGGCCTCCCCAAAGTCAAAAAAATTGCCATGCAGCTTTTTTCAAAAGGCGTCCAAAGTGTAGATTCCGACAACAAATGTAAAACGGTATCCATTTTTGCGAAACCCCAACTGTTTTCCCCAAAAAGGGCCCTGGGTTTCAATTTTCCACAGAGCCTACAGGGCCTTTTTTTCCATCTTTTTACAAACACAGCGGGCAAACATGGCTAATTTAAGGATTAGAAAGATCTTTTCCATTTTGGGGGTTTGAAATGGGGGCTTTTTCCCAAGAGGGGGGAAAAAAACCCTTTAAAAAAATCCACACATGTTTTGACCTGTAGCATATGTTCAGCCCTTCTAGCGAAGATTTTTTAAACACTGATAATGGTTTTCATCTATACCTAAAGGGACCTGCAAAAGTGGAAATTTTTCACTCGTTTAATGTAAAAAAATTGAATCTTCCATTTGTCGATGAAAATTGCGGTATTTTCTTTGGGGCTTTGTTTTTGACAAAAGTCCGATTTTATTAAAAAAGGAAAGGAATTTTTTCAATTTGAAGCAACAGTTTAAAACTCTTTTTTCTCTGTTTTTTAAGAACCCAAAAACTTAATGGTTCACAGTGGACAGTGTTCTTCCTTTGATTTTCTTAATGATTTCCACACTTTTTCTTAAATTTTTTGATTCACCTGGAGCAGGCTTCTCCGGGACCGACGTTACGTTTTTAAAATTGCTTGATTAGCCGAGTTCCTGATGGCTCGACGTTGGACCCAAGGCTTTGGTAACCTGACGCGAGCCCGTTTTCTACTTTTGGAAATTTTTGGGCATTCTAAATCAAACCAGGGGTTTTTGGCATTTGAATTTGGGGAAGACACGGAATACGCTTTAGCCATTTAATCTAGTTTTAGTCATGATCCTGGTCAGACTCGAAAAAAATCTTCCCGGAACCCCTTTGGAAATAGGGGCTGCAAATAATCCATTCCTTTCTTAAAAATTAAATCGAGAGACAGAGACGTTCTTTTTTACGGGTTGTAAAGGACAAAATGGTCATTTCCTGAATCTCAGGGACAGACCACTCATATCCAGGACCACGGGGGGTCACAAACCAAAAATCAAAACACAAAGTAACCGTGAAGAATGGGGAAATTCAGATCCGTCGTTCAAACAACACAAATCCAAATCCGAAAGGACATCCTCAAAACAGCAACCTCTGATACAACCGTACTACCCCCCAAAGAGGGGTTTGACCTTAAAGTCCCCAAAACCCAAAAAAACGAGGGGTTCTCTATCAACTGACAAGGTCCTGACGACAAACCGGACAAAGGGGGAAAAAAAGAGAAAAGATTTCACATCTTGGGATGACCCGCACAACCTTAAAGGGGGTAGACGAGCGACAGGCATACAGAGAGTTTGGTATGAGAAGGCAACACCCCCGACCCTCCCAAGGGAGTTGTCGGGTTTGAAAAAATTTAAACCAAAAGAGTAAACTTCGGGTTTGAATTTGATTTCCTGAACAGCCACACGGGGGTTTTAAATTGGGACAAAACTCACTCCTCAAAGTTAAATTTATCCCCATATTCCCCAAAGAATATTTTATTTCCATGTGCAGAGGGCGAAAAGGGGAAGACATCATCCCCTTTACTCGTGCTAAAAGTGTAATTATTTGAGTTTTACGGACTGTGTTTGGGCTTCAGACCGCGGGAACTTCCAACAGTGAAGAAGGAGGGCGGTTTGGGACGGGGGTTTTTTTCCTTTCCCACCATCCCACACTGGGTAACTCCCTTGCCCCCACGGGACTGACAGAGATTCGAGGGGAATTGCGGTTTTTAATCTGCCCAGCCAGATTTGTAACGGGGCAGTCAGGGGTGCGGTTTTTTGCCTCCACCAGGGCAGTCACTTTGGTTGGAAGGGGGGGGGTGGACTTGCACCACCAAACTACAATCTACTTGCAAAGTTTTCGAAAACTAAAGTTTTTCAGTCGACAGCAAATGACCGGTTTAAACTGTAGGGAATTTCTTTTCGCCGAAGCATATGAAAACTTCGGGGACTGACTGCCCACAACCTCTTCGGGGTTCGAAAAAGGAATCTCTTTCATTTTTTTATTCTTGAAAGCGATCCTGAAACCAAAAGGGGGTTTCGTGAAGAGGGGGAGGGTTTCCCCCGCCCGTTTGCACAAAGTGCCGACTTACACGGCCCACAGGGGTTTCCTTGCAGCAAAAAACCGCATACCTCTGCCCAACACGGGGCCCTACAGGGCCCAAAATCGGCACCTGAAGCACCCAACGGGGCAACATATAATGAAAATAACATTCAAGTAACCAACTTTTAGACCGAGGGACACAGGGGTTCAGAAGGGCAAAAGAGGGGGTTTTGGGGGCCACCCCCCCGAACCTTTCTTACTGCACCCGCGCACCTCCGTCACACCCTGGATGCCCCTCCTCAATTCTGCCTCTTACCCAAAAATCCCTGCAGCGAACACGCCTTTTGAGAGTTTAACTGTTTTGGGGGGGTTCCCCGATTTCCCCTTCCACAAAATTTTTTTGCCTTTACAGCGTTCGATTGTTTTGGTGATTTTTCACTGAATAAGATGAACCTTCTCAACCCTTGATGGGCCGAGGGGCCCTGCAAACTTGAAACCCTTCTGTAGGGAAAAGGGCCCAAGCTAAAGGTCTTTCCTCTCCCCCTTTTCCCTCACGAGCCCGAACCCAAACCTTCCCCGTCGTACCCCATATCGGGAAACACTATCTAATCAAAATTCCCCCGAAAAAGGGGTGCAGCCTCCTCTTTTTTGGGGGGGTGTTTTTGAAAAACATATGTATTTTATTTTTTTCACTCCCCTTTTCCCACCCACCTTGATCCAACTAAGGGCCAGGCCAAAAACCAATTCTTACCCCTTCAGCTTCGGGGGAGATAACACAACAGAAACACCAACCCTATCCCCCACGCTCAACCCCGGACAGAGACTGAGCACTGCAGGGTTAACTTTTCCATAGGGAACTGTCCGTCTTTACCCCCCCAAGAAGGGGACCATTAGTACACCCGGCCAAAATTACTCCCGTCGAGAGTCCGACCAAAAGATTTTTGAGAGCGCTGGGCCCCTCAATCACCAGGGTCTCATTTCCCCCCGACACATCCCCCCGCACGGGAAAAGCCGGATCTGAAGGAGCCACAGAAAAAAGGGGTGGAAAAGAAACTTTAAGGGGAAGAAGATAGAAAAGGGCTAAATAAGGGAGGCAGAAACAAGAAAAAGGAGAAAGGTGGGTTACTCTTAGTCAGATCCTCACCCTTAGCCTATCTGACATGGAAGCCCTACCAGGGGCATCAACTCCTTACCACGTTACGCTTAGGCCAAACAGCATCTGCACCTCTCAGGCCTAGAAGCAGTGTGAAAAAAACAGCCTATCGCCAAGTATTGATGCCCCCGCCAGCAAGCCTAAGGGATCACTGGACCAACGCAAACCCTCCGACCACGAAAGGTCGCAACCCCCCGGAGGAGATTGACAGGGAATTGACAACAGACTTGCAAAGGCAAACATGCTTTTGGTTGATTGTATAAACGAGTGTGTAAGAACAAACATCGAAGAAGG